>JANEYF010004619.1:0-100965 GCA_029963845.1 Rhamnusium bicolor | reverse complement strand
ATGTTAATGGCGATATATAGATTTAAATTGGATACCTGGTGCAAATGTAGCGTTCACTCGCATTACATTTTAGATCTTGATATTTGTTTATATGTTTAAAAATATAAGACGCAAATTTTAAACGGGCATACAATGGCATTGTATTTTTATCAGTTTAAACGGTCGCAACGAAATACTTAAGTAGATTGGAATACGGTATTATATAACGTCTATCCCCATATCATTAAGAATCATTTATTTAAATCAAATGAAACAAAACTTAGTCCAAAATATATTTATTCATAATTAGCAATGTTTACGACTCTACTCTCGGGTCGGGGAAGCAAAAGCGAATAACCAGGTAAATCAAATCAAATTTATAACTAAATAAAATAAGAACAAGGTCATACCGCCAATCCAAAGGGTACAAAAAAAATTGAAAATCAACCAATTCATTTATTATTGGGCGCCACCATTTTTTCGGTATAAAATATAGTGTTTTTCTTTAACTTAAAACAACATGCTACCATTATAAGGGGGAAAATGGGTAGCTATTTAAATAGTTAATGATACAAGCACAAATAAAGGTGAAATACATTAATCGCATTTAGTTCAAAGGCACGGAACGGATTTTCAAATCTTTTAGAAATTCATGTCAACAATTTATTGTTCACTCGCGATGCACTTAAGTCTGACCACAAGTTAATGGGTAGTGCCTAGGTATCTAGGGGTTCGAAGTTAAATTCTCAGAATTTACATATCTCTTTTGTCGTCGAGACGTCAATATAATGAAATATTCTTACTCATTCCTTCTGAATCGAGCGTACAGCTTGGGCCTTACAACACTCCAACCATATCAGCTATTTTCATAAGTCAGCATCGCCTTTCGTGCACCTTACTAACTCGCAAATTTATCTCATGCTTAACAACGACTTACCACTACCGTGTCTCTAGACTGTCTGCCCAGTGTTCGCCTTTTCCCGCTATAAAACCACACTTGTTTCTCAGCGCGCACTACCGAACTTCTTCGTGACCAACTTCTTTTCTCCCGCACAGTAGCGGCGCACTAAATAGCTGTACAGTGAGGTTTGGTTATTTTATTCGAATTTGCAATCTAAGTTATAATTCAAACAATTTCCATATAATTTATAAGGAATGTAGTCTAAAATATTTATTTAAAAAAAAAACAGACCGTTACAATTAATATTGCATTTTTTTTTAAACTACATAGTATATATCAACACCAAACATTTGTACAGACTTCTAAACATCCAAAATTAACATTTTCAGGAAGCTATGCCTATTAGATTAAAGAGTTTGGAGTTCTTTAACATTGTATCTTTTATGGACAAACTCTTGGCCTTAATGAAGCCTTTTATGAAAAAAGAACTAATGAACTCGGTAAGTAACAACAATAATATAATAGGTACCAAGGATAATACATAATTTTACATATGTTAAAAAATAAAATTCTAAAATGAACAATTATACACATTTTACGTAACCTAGTAATTAAATTCTAATTAATGCTGATCCACAGAAAATATAGTCTTGAGTCATTCTAGCCCTGAAATCACAAATATCTTCTGGCGAAATTTTGTAAACCTCAGTTTTAAATAGCCTCAGAGAAAAAATCAAGCGGTGTTAAATCGGGAGATTTTGCCTGCCAATTTTAAACACCTCTCCCCACAATTCATTTCCCAGAAAATTTTCCATCCAACATTGTCTCGCAGGAACAGCATAGTACGGACGGGATCGTCTTGTTGGAAATTCATATTGTACTCATCGAGCATCATGTTTCCTTCTTCATTGATCTGGATTTTTAATGACTGGATGATGAATGGATTTATCTCATTCTCTAAGAGTTCTAAATATAGTTACCCAATCAGGAGTTGTTCAATGAAAATAGGCCATACCAGGCACACATTGATCTTTTTTGGAAAACTGTGTATGGCCCTTTCGAAACACGTGAATTATCATTGCCCCAGTACCTACAATTATGTTTATTGACAAATCCATTTAAGAAAAAGGTGAATTCATCGCTGAAAGTAAAATTTTTTTAACAAATATGGATCATCTGTAATTTTTTTTCCAATTTCTTCACAGAAATAAATCCTTCTGTCATAATTATCTTCACCAAGCTGTTGATGAATTTGCAGTTTGTAATAGAAAAAAATTATTTAAGTACTTTCAGCATCTTATGTCCAAAATCAACAGAAATGCTACTTTTGGAATAGAGGTGTTAGTATCTATAGCAAAATGACCAAGAACTTCGATCCGTACTGCTTCGTCCAGAACTCCTGGTTGTTGATTTTTTGTACCACACACTGAACCAGTTTCTTGAAATTTTTGAACTAAATCGATTACATCCCAGGTAGAATGTGATATTGGCTGGACACGATTTAATATAGGGTCAATATAGACACATTAAAATTGTAAAACCCATACAAATACATATTGTTATCGCAATATTAACGAAATATCAAGCGTGGTTCCGTAAAATTAACTCCTGTGAGAGTGCCCTTCAATCAATACTAACAAAATGTAAAAGTACATTAAATGATAAGCAAATCATTGGTGTTATCTATCTAGACATCCAAAGAGCATTCGAAATAATTGATGGAAACTTACAAATGTTAAAATTGCAAGCCATGGGTTTGAAAGGATTAACTTGGTTCGGCAGCCACTTGACTAAGAAATCCCGAGTTACAAAAATGAAAAAACACAATATCATCAGCAAAAAATATTCTTAGCGGAGTTCCTCAGGGACAGTTTTGGGACCAACTCTTTTTTATTTTGTATATAAATGATATTGTGAAATATGTAAAAAAATGCAGTATTCAACTATTCGCTGATGATACTTTACTATACTTCATTGGAGATGATGCGAATAAGATACTGACAGTTCTAAATAATAAAGTAGACAGACTATATAAATGGCTAACGAACAATAACCTAAAAGTGATTATTAAAAAAACTAAATTTATGATGATAAAAGCAAATATAACCTAACTAATACAGAGCAAAATATCGGCATTACCATAGAAAGTGATAGCATTGAACAGGTAAAAGAATGTAAATATCTTGGTATTATTGATGAATACTTGACTTTTTCAAATCATGCAGTGTATATTGCAAATAAATTGGCGAAGAAGTAAATTTATTAGGAAAGTTTAGTAGTAATATGGGCGAAATCAACTATTTACATGACAATTATAAACCCTTCAACTATTGTTCGACAATTCTATTTTTACTCAAAAACTTTGATATTGATATTCTTTAAAAGAAGCAAAACCGAGCTCTCAGATTAATATTACACTGTAATAGATATACTAGTATAAAATCATTGTTATACAAATTAGAAATAATGTTAAGACAGTCAATTACTCTAAATTAATGGTGTGTTTATATAAAGTACTTCATGGCTTACAACCCCCCTCCCCATTTATTGGAACAATGTGTGTTTGTACACGAGGTCCATGAACATTTTACCAGAGGACAAGATAATTTGTATGTTGCAACAGTTAGAACTGATTATAGCCAAAATGATTTATTCGATAAAGGTTTCTATATGTATAACTTACCAGGACAAGTAAAAACTTACTTACTTACTTACTTACTTACTTACTTACCCTTACCTACTTACCTACCTACTCACCTACTTACTTACCTACTTACTTACCTACTTACTTACCTACTTACTTACCTACTTACTTAACTTACTTACCTCTACCACTTATACCTACTTGTTTTTTTGCGGGGGAGGGGAAATCTTGATAAGAGCCTCGCGGGTTGGCACGAGGTAGTGCCGATTTTACTGCTAAACCCCTTCTCGCTCCAATACTGGAACCGCTTTCGATTACTTAGTAGTGGACAGTCCTTAACAACTGTTATCTTCTTGCCGCCTCTTTTTGTTTATTTTCTAGTATGAATCTTATTACTTTGTAGATATTGTTCCACTCTTCTTCTGACATCATCAGTCCTTCCATCATATATTCTGAGTTGAATGTCCTTCCAGTTTTCTGTGTATACTCCTCCCTAACATGCACCCACTTAGAACATATATCAGTGTATGTTCTGCGTTGCATCCACTCTGCCGAATAAGTACATACATTGGTCTCCGCCCTGTTATGTTCATATAGGAATTTCCTAAAGCACCCATGCCCCGATAGTGCTTGTGTGATGAAGTAATCCACCTCACCGTACGGCCCTATCCATCCACCTTTTTATCTTAGATATTAGCCTATAGGTCCACCGCCCATAGGTGCCATTCCTCCACTTTTCCTGCCATCTATTAAGGACATTTTCCCTCGCTGTTTTTCGTGGCACTCCACTGTACGATTCCTTCCTTTCTTTGGATTAACAGATCTTGGGCGGAATAGCCGCTATCACCCCTACCGCCTCGGTGGAGATTGTCCTGTATGCACTGCATACCCTAGTTGACATAAGTCGCTGTACTCTCAGTAGTTTTATAATTAATTTTTTATAGCCAGACCGGAGCGGCGTATAAAAATCTGTGAATGCGCCACGCTGGTCGTTCTTTTACATGCTCCGCGAAAGTAAGTTTAGTGTCAAGCCACACTCCTAAGTATTTTTGCTTGCTGAGCCTGATCGAGGTATCCAGAATGGTGAAGCATATCGGCGCAATTTTCCTTTTTGGTGGTCAGGAGGACTGCCTCCGATTTGTCTGGCGAAGCCTTAGTTGTTGCCTCTAGCCAATCTGCGACTCGCTGTAGAGCAGGTTGCTTTGTTCATCAGTATTTGTTCGCTATCTGCAACTACTGTCATGGCTACGTATCAGCAAAACCAATTAATATGACACCCTCCGGTTGTTCCATTTTTAGGAGATCATCATACAAGACGTTCCACAGGGGTTGGACCGAGCACTGATCCCTGAAGCACCCCACTGCTGATTTCTACGGTCCTAGTCTTGTATTCTGCTTCCAGGATTATCTTCCTCTCGGATAGGTAGGATGCTATTATACTGACTAGACTCTCTTCTATTCCTCTTTTTACTTACTTACCTACTTACTTATATTACTTACCTACTTTACTTACTTACTTGCTTACTTACTTACTTACTTACTTACTTACTTACTTACTTACTTACTTACTTACTTACTTACTTACTTACTTACTTACTTACTTACTTACTTACTTACTTACTTACTTACTTACTTACTTACTTACTTACTTACTTACTTTTACTTACTTACTTACTTACTTACTTACTTACTTACTTACTTACTTACTTACTTACTTACTTACTTACTTACTTACTTACTTACTTACTTACTTACTTACTTACTTACTTACTTACTTACTTACTTACTTACTTACTTACTTACTTACTTACTTACTTACTTACTTACTTACTTACTTACTTACTTACTTATTTACTTACTACTTACTTACTTACTTATTTACTCATATTGAACAGTGTATTTACGTAATATTATTTTAACAATATCATTCAACAAATATCCATTCATAATATATTTTGTTTTAAAATATTAAAATACCTATATTTACCTCCATATTAGCCAATTCTCTGTAAAATCATATTGTTAAATCAATACTTTCCAATGCAAATAAACATTGATTTTACGATATTAAAAAATCTATATTAACTTCACGTTGTTGTTACATTTTTTAGCAATATTGTACAGCAAATATCGATTCATAACGACAAAAATTGATTTTAGAATATTCAAAAACCCATATTTATTGCATAATGGAAAACTCTCTGTAACATCATATTGTTTAAACAATATTCTTCAATTCAAAACATTGATATTACAATATTGAAAAGTCTATATTAATTTGTCATGTTGTTATTACATTTTTTGCTAATATTGGGCAACAAATACCGATTGATAATAATGACTAACATTGATTTTAAAATACTGACAGCTTCATATTGACTTTATATGGTCACTCTCTTTCAAATCATATTATCTAACTGATATTCATCCAAAAAAATAAATATTGATTTTGCAATATTGAAAAATCTATGCTGACATTGCTGACTTTGTTAATTAATATACTGTCATTAAACCAATACTGATAGATAATGATATATTGTGTTTAGTTTTAAAATATTTAAAATTTCATATTCATCCTACACTGACAGTCACAAAAAGTGGCACAGCAAGAAATATTGGTATATTTTTCTCAGTGTAAATAAAACGTGTATAATTATTTTTTCTTGGGGTCTTTTCGAAACCTTTTCAACTTTGTAGATGACTTTCAACAATGTTGCTACTACTTATTGAGAAAAATACCAAATAAGTATAAAATTCTTATTTTTTTTTTACTAGGAGTGATTTGCCATTTGCACCTAAATTCGTAGATTTTACCTAAAACTAATCAACTCGATGTCGAATTGACGTCGAAATAAAACAATCCAAAGACTTGTACAAACTGTGCAACTACAAGGAAGATTTATATGTAATTTTTACCTATTTCGGTCAATTTAACCAAGTTTCGACGTCGTCTTATTCTCCACTTATGTCGATTCCACGTCGCGTTAACGTCTTATTCTCCAGTTATGTCGATTCCACGTCGCGTTAACGTAAATTTTACTTAAATATGGTTACTTCCAATTTTGCGACTAAATTTATTATACATAATTTAGGTAGTCTCGACGTCAAATTAAACCAACATGTTTGCTGGTGTGTGATTTTAGAACATGTTTTATTAACATTTATCAAAATAAACTAATATTGATTGTACAATATTGAAAAATAAACATTACTTTTTTTTAGCTATTTTTACACACAGATATGGAAAGTTTGAACAAACGGATTCCTAAGAATCTTTTACCCCAAGATTATGGCGGTTCCTGTGAATCTCTATCAATTTTACATGGTAAATATACATTCCAATAACTATTGCTATTAGCATCACTACACAATGTGTAACAGTATGTAATAAATTCGTTTAAAAATGACTCCATCACAGTTTACGTGCGTTTTTTTTTGTTTGCCTAATTTCTATCTAAAAACATATGGTTGAAAATTTTGTCGGGCATATTTTTTCTTTTGCCTTCCCATTATTTTCTCTCTGGATATACAAAAAATTTGTGACACTGATGTAGTTTTCCACGAAACACCAAACAAAACACCATATACTGCACTCCATGCGCATTTCGCCAACCAAGTTGGCATCATCTGGAGATGATTAGAACTCAGTTTTAGCCAAAAAATAAAATTAATAGATAAAGAAGGTTTATACTGTAAATTTGCACCTGGTGACTGATTATATTTTGAAACCCTCTTATCTCCTTTATTTTTAGTATTACGAAAAAAATTGTTATTTTTAAAATTGTAGGGATGGTTCCGAACCGCCAGAAAATATTTACAGAAAAACAATTGCGCATTGCGTTTCCTAGATACAGCATAAACTTATGTTTTTTTTAGAACGCTATGTATATTTTTATTTTTTTGAAATAAATTTGTTTTTCCGATTTTAAAAATGTATATACATATTGTATATTATCATGCAAACTTTCATAGATATTGTCATTTTTTGCAACCAATTTAAAAAACTATAGTAGGCCATGACTATAAAAAAATTCCAGATACAAACAGAGATAATATTAAAAAAGTTAACTATCACCATTGGGAAACACATTTATTGCAAAACTCAAAAAAAATTACAAATACTGTTCAAAATAATCTCCATTTCCTTCAATACATGAGCGATATCATTTTAATTGCACTTAATATATAATCTGACTTTTCTATGTTTAATATGTATATCTCCTCATGTATCCTTTGTTGTATTATTTCTCTGGTGTCGTGGGGGCCAAAATATACTAAGTCTTTAAAGTAACCCCACAGGAATGTGTCCATTATTGTTAGGTCTGGACTATTAGCAGGTCACTGAATAGTCCCGCTCCTCCCAATCCATTAATTGAATTGCTCTCCATTATAATATTTTATAGCTCTTGTGTTAATAATGGAGATAACGGAGATAACAAAGTATAATCAATCACCCAGTACATTACAGTTTGCTTCTACCTTGAACGAAAACCAGTCAAAACCAAAAAAACCTTCATCAGATAAAAATTCTTATTATAAGTATGTTTCTTTTTTTATAGAAAAATACAAAGCTGTAATAAGCGACAACGCAGATTTCTTCAAATATCAAGATTCCCAAGTTGTGGACGAGTCCAAGAGGCCAGGGAAACCAAAAAATATTGGAGATGTTTTTGGAATGGAGGGAACATTTAAAAAACTAGAAGTTGATTAACGAATGAATCACTTGTTAAATTTTGGTTATAGTAGAATCATTCTGGTGTTATTTAAAGCCGGCCCGTTTTAAGAAATTGATTGGTTTTGGTGGGGGGCACGGTATAACTTACAAAGACTTACCTCATAGTAAGTCTCTGCGCTGTTTGAGCAGCCAGATGCATATATTTTATTTTTTGACGTTACATGATTAAAATAATTTTGTTGTTATCGTGTAATAATTTTTTTTATGCACAAATAAATTTCTCACTTGATATCCTGGAGTTTTTACTTTGTTCAAACGACAAGAAACTTAACTTTGGCAGCCATATTGGACTTCTCTCTTTTCAGATTGCGCTTAAAAACATCTTTCAGATAATGTATCACATGCCGAGGGTATTTTTAACCAGTTTAATTACGGTATTCTGTGTCATGAAAAATGTGTGATATATAATTATATAAATGCATATTTTTCTAATTTACCGGAAGTAGAAGCTAATACCGTTTGCCTTTGTCTTTTTAAAAATTATGTTCGAGCAATAACACTATGGAACCGGTTTTGCTGACAATCAAAGATATGTAGAATAACATCAGGTCTTAAATAATTGCCACATTTTTCATGAACTTGAAATACATGTAATTTTCCATGTCCTCTTCAAGCTAAAAATAATTAAAAATTATCTCTGTCCTATTTAAAACTCAAAAAAAACACATTAAAATGATCCTCACAATAGTTTAGTCGTTTTGCTGCCTAAAAGATCGACACTAAATTCCAGTAACAACCACAGAACTTCAAAATGCCACTATTGTGGACATTTCTTGTTTTATGGCTTATACGCGTGGACATTCCCACTTTTATGAATGTTCAGCAAATCTTTTACTGCAGAAAAGTATAGGACGCTTCCAGTTTTAAACCTTGATATTTGGATCCGTAAAAGTGCTGAAATAATACTACAGATTCCGCTATATATCACAAAATTGTCTAAAACGGACATTCCTTGTTTTATTCCAGTACCCTTCACTTATTTCCTTAATCATTCGCGGTATCTAATACATAATAATTGTTTATCTTTCCTGAAAATAATCATCTGAATGTCTAATGCACTACCTATTAAAAAATGACTATAATAATTGGATGAATAGCTGCCTAAAAATAAAATGGAATAAAAATAAAAACTAACGACTGCACTTTAACAATGGATTTGTTGATTTAATATTATTGTTAATTTTTTTTTGTTAATTCAAACAAATTATCGTTCATTCAAAATATATTACTAATACACTTTTCTAAAAATTATCAAAAACAGATTAAGACCGGCCCTTTCTCAGCATTAACTGAAAAAATCAAAACATTTTGACAATAAAATTTCTTTGATGTATTTATATTTCTTTTATTTTTGTCACATAACAATACATGGAAATAAATTAGCGGGCCCCTACCAGCCAAGTCTCATTGGGCCTTTTCCTTCCCAATCCGTCTCTGGCAATAAAGAACTTTATATTCCCCAGTTGCTGCTTTTATTTTACCAAATACTATAATATATCTAAGCTACATATTGTCACATAAATATCCAGACGAATATCCCATATTTATGATAAATCTTATAATTATAACGTTTAATTTTTTTTACACTTTTATCATTTTCATTTAGCCTTGGACATAGAAAATTATAATTAATCTTCTTTATTTCCTATTTTTATCTCCAAATTACTAGTGACATTACAAACATCCATTATTAAAAAGGTACTAAACTAGAATTATTTTTTATTTATCCTTGACTTGCATTATTATAATAATCAATATGTTACTAACGTGCTTTAAAGAGATTTGCAGTGTGCATCGCATGCATATAATAAATAATGAATAATGAATAATGATATCTCTTGATATCCGTTCACGCAAATAAGATAAAAAGGATCAACATATTTAAAAAATATGTGTAGTGTAACGTACACCGTGTAAATTATCAACATTATATAATTTTAAAATAAAATATATATTGGTATCTATATATATATATATATATGTATTATAATATATATATATATATATATCTACATATATATAATTTTATATATATATATATATATATAACATTTGTATATATATATTGTATAATTTATTATATCAGGTTTGTGTTAATTCAACAGAATAACAATAGATGGACGTCGAGATTAATTATTATTTTTCCATATAACTTCTATCGGATAAAATAAAGACACAGCATATATAAGAACGCTGTGATAAAGATACGACACCATTAAATACAGTTAGCGCCAATTGAAGAGGAACACCTAACAATTTGTCAATTTTATAAGTCTTGTAACTTTTGAATGGATAGTCCAACTACAACACTCCTATATAGCACTTTTCGGTTTTGATAGAAACGCTTCTACAGGATGTAAATTTGGCAATCGCGCATGGTGTCTGTTAAACACCATGTATGTGTCCCAAATTCGAAGCTCACCATTGGAAACGGCAAGATGTACAAGGTCGGTTAAATGTTACTTGGGATGAATGTGGCTACCCATTTTTGGTTGTCTATGTGGCTACCCATCAAGTGGTTATCAACGTTATACCGAAGTAGGTGTATTACCGAAAAAGTTAATCGGAGCTATTTAAGTTAGTCATTAACGTCTAACCAACGTTGGTTAATAACTAAAAAGGACCAAACCTATTAAGCCACTAACCAACGTCTAACCAACGTTGGCAAGTGTTCCATAACAAACTTGACCTATTCAGTTAGTCACCAACGTCTACCCAACGTTGGTAGGTTATTCAAAATTTAACCATACCTATTTTAGTCAGCTATCAATGTCTAACCAACGTTGGTAAGTTATTCAAAATATAACCATACCTATTTTAGTGAGTTGTCAACGTCTCATCAACGTTGGATAATGACTTGAAAACATATCAAACCTTATTAAGTCGTTTTCTATCGGCAAATCAATGTTGGTAAATCGTCCAGACTTAAGCAGTAGGTTTGCGAGGTCGACGCAATATTTGGTTCGACGTCGTATTACAACTACAAAATTTAAGTTATTACTCGACTACTATTTGTAATAATTCTGACGTCGAAATTAGTGAAAAAGTAGTCGGTAGTTGGTAAAATGTTGCTTGGGGTACGTATATCGATAGGCACTTTAAACTTGTGCTGCAGACTGATTCGGTCTGCAGCTACTGTGCGAGGATGTATCTACAGCCACTTTTTCTGTTCTGTGCTACAGCCGGCAGTTGTGATTGATCGCGCGTAGACGTACCTATTCGAGCGAACCACAGTTTGCACGTATACGCTTCCATTGGGGTCTAGCCTAAAGCCAGCAGTTGGAATTGTTTGGGCGTAGACGCTCCACTGTCAGTCTTACCTAAGTAATTAAATTTTGTATTATTTATATCGATTAATATTAAGGTTCAAAGTTCAAACCTTAATATTAGTTCATGTGCAATAAAAATCAATCTAAGTACATCAGGAAAAATGATGATGGTCACAGCTATTTCAAATATTGTTTAATTGACTGAACTACAACTAAACAAATACCAAATATGAACTGTGAAAATTATCCTATATTTAATATTAATCTTAATTTATGTCACATTTTAAGCTTGATTCTTAATTTTTTGTTCTTTCTACCATTAAAAGTTTGACATAATAAAAATATTGACGATTAGTTATGTTTGTATTGTTCATTGATTTCCTGGCAACTGTTAATCCCAATGGAATAAACGCTCGTTTTACTCTCAGTTTCGAGGCAGTAAAATATTTAGGTACTGTTTTATTCCCCGTCGTGTAAAAAATTAATTAAGTACACTTTATAGAAGCATAATGATTTTTTAAATGAAGTTACATTTATACTGACTATTTTTACTTATATAAAGAAAATTCTTTTCCCCCATCTTTCCCGGGGAAAAGAGGGGAATTTTTTTGAAAATTTTTTTATTGAAAATTTTTTTTTGGCCGCTGGGGTTTTTGGCGGGGGAAGAAAAAAAATTTTGCTTTTGGATTTCCGGCCGCCAAAAAGAGTTTATAACAAAGAATCTACACAAAAAATTTTTGACATCTTTGTCATCAGTTATTGAGACATAAATCATCACTCATCAGTCATCAGTTCATCACCATCAGTAATCACTGATTAGTCACAGTCATACACGTCCTATTAGTATTCAATTACAAATTTTAGTAGTTTTGGATCACGATCCTATTATTTTATTACAAACCTCTTAAATAGCCTAACTTTAAACCCTTTGAAAGTAGGAAAACATACTGAAATTTAAAGGATTTATTTGACATAATAGGTATCTCAAATATTGGCTAATCTTGCAAACTTTTGTCAGGTACATATAGTTCTGCTTTTGTGTAATACAGCAGTAAAAAATCATAGTTACAAATTACACCGGCAGATGGAAACAACCCCTGACTAATAAATTCGAAAATTACGTTTTTATTAGGTTGATAAACTATACTTTATAATCAGTGCAGTGTGCAGATAATACCATAACAACGCATCGAACCTTGTTACCATTTATTTTATAGTATATTAGAAAATAAATATTGTCACCAATCTCAACTGCGCCAGCTGTGAGGGTATCCCAGTAACGGATACAATATGTAAACAACTACCGGGTATTTCGGATTTCGCCGAGTAACGGGTATTTACTACGGGGTTACTTTACTGACATCACTAGTATTCATCATCACTCGACCATCGTCCATCCAGTCATTTATTTCATTAATCATTAGGTCGTGTTCGTAGGCCACCTATCACAATTTAAATTACCCGCGATTTACAGAAAATAAAATGTTTCATAAACTTCACTAGATGGCACAACAGTTCAAAATGAAGCTAACCTAATTTACGACCTACGTCTGCTATTTGTCACTCAATTATTCACAGTGTAAGGTATGTCAAATTACTTGTACGTATATCTCAGTATTTGACACACTTAGAAAGTCATAAATGACAGTTACGCCATTGCGAGAAATTTGAATAAATAAAAACAACAAATGTGTTTATTTGTGTAAAATATTGTGTTAATTATTATTAGTTAAAGGTTTATATGTACCAACAGGAAGAATGCCTGCGTCTATAGGCGTAAATTTGCGGGTAACCGGGCATTGCCGCCAAGGAGGAAGGAAATATATGGAAGACTTTTTCTCTGTTGCATATCAACAAACAGAAGACGAAAAAGATTTGGAATATGCATTTTTTGGAATATACGATGGCCATGGAGGAGCCGAAGCTGCTGCATTCGCCAAAGAGCATCTTATGGAGACTATAATAAAACACAAAAACTTTTGGTCTGATAACGACGAAGATGTGTTACGAGCCATTAAAGATGGTTATATTGCTACACATGATGCCATGTGGAGAGAACAAGGTATTCATTTTGATGGTCAAAAGGATATAATGAAAAGATTTAAACAAGGTTTTTTTTGTTTAGAGAAAGTTGTTTTTTTTTTCCCGAAATTTTTTACAATGCTACTTGAAATTGGGTTTGTTAGAAAGTACTGGACTAGTAATTTTATCTTTTGTAGGTGAAAGATTACAAATTTATGAATAAAATGTAATAATATATAAAATTACTTTTTAGTTATAGGTTAGGTATAGTCCATGAAAATTTTCCGATGTATAGATTAGGCTAGTCGATGATTTAAAATTCGATTTATTTTTAAAATTAAATTGGTATGAAAGTAATATATGAAATTTTAGAAAAATGGCCTCGTACTGCCTCTGGTTTACCAAGTACTGCCGGAACTACGGCAAGTGTAGCTTTTATAAGACGGGGAAAAATTTATATCGGACATGTTGGAGATTCTGGAATAATTCTTGGTAAGTTTTTAATATAATAATTGTATTTGTAGACATTTGTATTAGAAAGTATTTAATTTTAAAGAAATATATTTGTAGGTTATCAAGAGCCAGGCAGTTTGGAATGGAAAGCAAAGCCATTGACTAGGGATCATAAGCCTGAAAATGTCGAGGAAATGGCTCGAATTGAACAGTGTGGAGGGAAAGTTGTTGCAAAGTCTGGTAAATAAATCGTACTGTATTAATCACTTTTTTTCTGTACATTCATGATGATTGTTTATCACAAAACACAGACTTATCTATCATTTATGTATTAATCTAATGATAATAAATATTATATCAGGTTTTTTTTGTAATAACCAAAGCTTCTTTTTTCATGAGTAATGAATAGGAATTCCAACTATGTAAGTAGATAAGAACTTTAATATGAAGAAATACAATGTATGTGCGTTAAGAATAATCAATACAGTGGCGGCTCGTGATAATTTCATTTGGGGGGCTCTAATTTCTTAAAAAATATGAACAACATAATAAAGACTCATCTTCAGTCCCTCGGTAATTTCATTCAAGTAGAACTATGATTTTTGATAAAAGAAAAAGTTTTATGTATATATGTACAGTTGATTTCAATAAAAACTGGTACACTTTCTTTTAGCTATGTAAATCATTCGTTCTTTGTTTGATATTAATACTCTTACAAATGTCACTTTGACGTTAATTAGTGGCGTCATTATTAAAAATGGTTTGACATCTAACAGATATTCAAAAATTTCGAATTGTTTCTAAAATTGAAGATGGTTGGTCCATAAGAAGACTTGCTGCTGAATACAATGTGAGTAAAACCACGATAATGAGTGTTAAAAAACAATGGGAAACCAACCAAACGGTATCCCGTAAAGTTGGTTCCGGTAGGCCCAGAAAGAGCAATAATCAAGAAGATGAAAATCTTATAAATTACCTAATAGAAAACCCTTTTCAGACTGCAGTAAATGTAGTTTCAGAGACAAATTTCCCTGCTTTGGTATCTACTGCTTGCAGAAGAATAAAACTACAAAGCGACTTGAAGAGTTGTTCAGCGGCTAAAAAATACAAACTTTCAGAAGAAAAGAAGCAGGGTAGGATTATTTTTGCACTCAACTATATAATTCAATGATGAAAACTTCTGGGGTCAAGTTGTCTTTTCTGACGAAAAGGTTTTTAAATCCTGTAACGATGGACATGTTTGCGTATATAGGCCTCCTTCCACTAGATACGACGAAAAATATACTTTCGATCCACAAATATCAGAAAGGTTTTCAGTCAATGTCTGGGCTTGGATGAGCCTAAATGGGTTAGGTGTGTGTTGGAACAGTGGTGGTCATCTCAATTCCATTAAATATATTGAAATATTAGACAATATTATGTTGCCGTCAGTAATAGAGGTGTTTCCGGAAAATAATTTTATTTTCCAACCAGACAACTGCTCCATACATACGGCCCATCGTGTCAGGTAATGGTTTCTTAATAAAAACATAGAGTTACCGTGGCCATCTAAAAGTCCGGATTTAAATCCAATTGAAAATGAGGACTAATGGTGAAACATATAAGAAAATTAAATAACCATCCAAATAATGCCCAAGAATTGGAAGGGATAACTGAAGACGCTTGGGAGAACTTGTTGCAAGAAGTTGACCTTGCAAGAAATCTGATTTTGTCCATGCCTGCAAGACTTCAGGCAGTTTTAGACGCTAATGGAGCAATGACAAAATATTAGTTAATTCTGTATTACGTAATTGAAGTTCATTTATTTTATTTTTTTATTGTATTTTTATGTTCTGTTTGCATTGTTTACATTTTTTTTAATCTCAAGTAGTATTTTCGTGTTCTTATTTTAAAAATAGAATTATCGTTATTCAGTTAGTATTTTAATTACAACCATTAGTAGAATTATCCATAACAAATATTTTTTTAAAAAATAATATGGCAGGCTTGAAAATGTTTGAAAAAGTTATTTTCTAATTATTTTTTAAAATTCCATTTGAATAAAATAAAAGAGAAAGGTTTAATAAGTTTAAAAACACAAAGATAACCGATCTCCTCCAAAAAACCCAGGTGCGGGGTAAATCACTTCTTCTCCACCCCCCTCTTGACATGCCTGGCCAGCCCTATTTACAGACATATGCACACAACTAAACTATTAAGATTTTCGATTACAAGAGTTGTACCAGTTTTTTTTTAAATCAAGTGTACAAAAAAGTTCACAATATAATAATCACTTAAAAAAAACTAGTAAAAATGTTATTACTTATGCACAAAATCAAGACTGTCTTTCTGGGAAATTAAATGTATGACTTTTTCGTCAAAATTGCTTATGGATAAAGTTCTTATTCACTGACATCATTGCTAGGGGAAAGTCGTTCTTCATTCATAGTGTTTCTTTAAAGTGTCTATATTCCTTTAAGAGTTGAAAAACATCTTTCTGATTCAGTAATAGACATCGGAGTTGTCACAATAATTTTTAGTAACTTGACCGTTTCGCTGAACGTTTCATTTAAACTATTTTCAGACAGCCAAGAAAGCATGTTTAGGCCACCTACAATATTTTTAAAATCCGTTCTTGAGTATGACTTCCTATTCAGTCCTTAATTTGTCTTGTAACATTGGGTAAGATTCAACAACTGATTTGAAAGTCGACTTCGGAAATTTCTTTGAATAATTAAGAAAACTGTCTACATTGCCTAAAAATGCGGCTTCCAAATCACCTCTGTCTGACAATCTTTTTTTCATGAAAAATTATTGTATCGCACACTTTCTTAGCAATTACTGAATTTCTATTTTCAGGATCAATTTTTTCTCTCTTTACTCTCATTCTCAATATTAGTAATTTCTTTTTCTATCATTTGAATTTCTAATAGATGATATAATTTTTTCAATCTTCAACTTTTTTTTAAGTTCAATACTGTCTGTATTTGTGGCTTGAAATTGATTAAATAATATGTCTACATGTGGAAAGATTTTGTGAAATAAATTAAGAAAAAATACAAAATTGGGATCTTCCAGAATTCTTCATAAACTTTAGGCCTCTTTGCATGTAACAGATTTATTACATTTTTCCTCCATTTCCTTGAAACATTCGATTAACTTTTCTCTGTTAAATGACGTTTACTATATGGATGTTATAATTCCAACATGTAGCGGCAACTCTAGGCAATTTTCGATCTACAATTCCTTTAGATACATCATGTCTGTGAGTAGAACTTGAAAAAAAAAACTAGGAATTGCGGATAAATTTGAGAAAAAAAAATTCTTTTTCGCATTCTGACTGGTTGTTTTCTGCATAATTAAATTTAGTTGATGTGCATAACAGTGCACGAAATGAGCATATTTATACTTTAATTTTATTTTTGATTGAACTCTATCGGTAGCACCACTCATAACATTTGCACCGTCGTAAGTTTAGATGGCGAGTTTGAAATTAATTTATCTAACTCATGTTCTATGCACTGTGTTAAACCCTCAGCTGACTTATTTGTCATTCTTAGAAAATTACAAAATCTCATAAATATTTCCATTGTGATAATAATATCTTACTATCATAACCATTTGACACTGGATTGAAATATCGGTTGTCTCATCACTCTGAATTGCTAAAAATTTACTTTCATTAATTTGCTCTTTAATTTCTTGATGACATACTGCAAGCATACCTTCCTATATTTCATTTTTGCACAGTTTTAGATGTACCTTTGAAGACAGTCGCCTTGTCTAAATGTCCTTTCAAGATTACATCCAATTTTGATGACAAATCTAGCAAAATCCCACGGTTTTGAGAACCGTCTTTTTTGATCGTGCCCTTTTAATGCTAGTTCCAACTTTCCACAAAACTTGATACAATGATTGAAAATATACCTATTTTTAGTCACCTGCTCATTGTGTTTTATAATATTTTGTCTATAAACAGAATCTAACTGAACTATAATATTTACCGAGTCTAACAAAACCAAATCCGTACTGCACTTTATATGATATGCAGAAATTTCGTGCTTTTTTTTTTTCCGATTTAAATGTTTTAGATCTTTAAATCCTGTTACCGACCATATCTTGTCCATTCTGATAGAATCGGAATAAAATAGAACACATGGAAAACAAAACAGAGCATTTACCTTATCACATCCACAAATCTACTGACATTTTTTGTAAATTTCCTTAGAAAAATGCCTCGTGAAAGTACGGGTCCTTACCTTGTCTGGTTGGTTAAGAGTTAATTCTGGTGTTGGTCGTCCGAGTTTCTTGATTTTTACTTTTTCTTCTAACGGCAGAGTTTAAAATTCACTCTCAGAATATTATTTATACTATTCTCATTTTGGCATCAACCAACTTAAAATAACACAAAAACACTCTAAACATTGAAACCACAAATAAATATCGAGAGCGAAACGATATAAGCACTACTACACTACACAAACATTAAAAGCGCACTGCGGCTCTGATAATTTGAGCCTTCTGTCGCGTTGTAAAAACCTCCGCGCTCGGTTCGTTTCTTCATATATTTCCTTATGCAGGGAATGACTCATATGAGCTGAGTTTGAGCTCCCCATACTCTCTGGTTAGAGTTATAAGTTGATGGTCAGTACATTATGCGATTTTATTGTAAACATAGCCATCGCAAACGTTTAATAACTATGTTAAAAGATATTAAATATAAAAACACTGAAAAAAAAAATGATGCATTTAATTACTGTTACATTTTCTTAATAGTAACTTGGGGGCTCAAGCCCCTGAGCCTCTATGGAGCAGCCGCCACTGATTCAATACAACAAATTGGACATGAATTTAATCTTGGCCACTAATAAAAAAATACAGTCTAGTTTTAAGTATCATTGAATAGGCTTTTTTATTTAAAGTTAAAAATACGAGCCTACAGTTCATGCTTGAATAAGAAATTTATTTTACATTTCATGGTCGAATGGAATTTGGTTTGGTACAATAATTAGGATAATTAAAAATTCCAAATATCGTGCTCTTTCTTTAAATAACTCCGTTGTTACTTGCCTATTCATAATGTTAGCTTAATTTGGGTTTTCTTAATCAATTGTCGAATTATTACCTAAAATGTACATAAAATAAAGAACATATATTTTAACATACCACACAAAAAAAAAATCATAAAAACACTTGCACTCATTGATGGGCCTCAATATAAAAATCGATATCTGCAGTCTTGTTTCAAAATAAATTTTCTCCACAGGTGTGCCCCGTGTGGTGTGGAACAGACCCAAGATAGGCCACCAGGGTCCTGTTAGGCGTTCCACCCCAATCGACGAGATCCCTTTCCTTGCAGTAGCCCGCAGCTTAGGTGACCTTTGGTCGTACAACTCCCAAATCAACCAGTTTATCGTTTCACCCGACCCAGACTGTTCAGTTTTAAAAATTGACACCAATATCCACCGTTGTTTGGTATTTGGTACCGATGGGTTATATAATATGTTAAGTCCCATGATGGCGGTCCACATCGTACAACAAGCAGAGAGGCATAATGAGAACGCGGCCCTCAGTGACTCCACTTATAAGACCTGGCTGAATCCTAGTAAATTGCTAGTTGAAAGGGCATTAGAGAGGTGGCACGCCACTAAAATGCGAGCGGATAACACGTCAGTGGTAACGTTGATGTTGGATCCCCCGGGACCCCCGAGAGCTCAGGTGTTGAAGGACAGGAAGAAGAATTTGCCAGAAAGAGGTTTGTGGTTTTCGTTTCTGCTGTAAAACAAGTTTTATCATAATGATTGCAGAATTCGGTCAATCATCGTGTTACTATACTCGGTTCCTGTGTGTCCATTTTTAATATTATTTTTATATTTATACAATTTATTTTATTTAATTTTTTTTAAGGTTTGAGAATAATGACGAGATATGACGGCAACAGCCCTCAGGAAAACAACTGTAATAATAATTGTGATAACAATCAAGTAGAAGAATCGAGTGAAGATCCTGCTCAAACTATTTTGGAGACTGTACCGGAACCCACACCTGCTGTGGCTGCACTTCCAGAAGCCGTACTGAACACCAACAATAATAATAAAGACGAAAACACTGGGATGTGCACTACGAATATTCCAGAAAACACCCCTGTTTCCTCAAGTGACCTTACTGCCGGTTTCCCTTTAAAAGAGAGAAATTTTTTACCGAAAACCAGAGAGAGTACCAGTTTCGATCCTCGGGAGCCATTAGCGAGGCCTAGTGTTGGGCTAGATAATGGAAAAGAAAATTTGACAGCTTCTCCGAGCTCAGAAGATAACATCCAGTGTAACGAGATTTCGTCTAGTAATATTGAAGTTGACAGTACCTGTGATGAAGAAGGGGGATGGATACCATGAGCACCAACGGCAGACATAACTTGAGAAGTGCAAAAGAAAGCAAAAACTGATGAGCTAGCGAGAGGTAGCGAAACTGGAGGAAGTGTTAAAGTAAGTTTACTTTTTCTAAACCGTGATGTTCTTATTTAACTTTTTTTTTTTATTTTGTAGCCTGTTAAACGGAAACTAGAACAAGACCAAAAGTACCTCTCAGCCAAGGAAGAGTATACGGATAGATCACATTCAGAAAATGGCTAGTGAGAGTGTGGAAAAGGAAAGAAAAGCATTTGAGGCTGAAGAAAAGTTGAAGAAACTTGCAGAAAAAGCCGATCAGGCTAAGCGAAATATAGCACAGTTACCACCAAAGCTTAGTCTTGCTCAAAAAATATTGAAAAGCAAAAATATCAACTTGAAAAAGAAGAGTGCTATAAAGAAGCCCATTACGAAGAAAAAAAAAAAATGGTCTTGAAGACAGTGAAGAGATCAGCTCTGCCGCACAAGCTTTCAACGCCTAAGCATCAGAAGGAACAACCCGTAGTGGTTAGGAAAATTAAGAAACTGGATAAGAAAGCCAGCAGGCCTCAAGCCAAAGTCATAGCTTCAAAAGCAAGCAATTTCCAAAGGCATGGGAAGAAAAATGCCTCACTACGCCAAAGAAATGTTAAGGTCGTTGCCAAAGCTAATGACAGAAAAGTTGAGACCAACAGAGTCGTCGGTGAAAAACCTAGTGATAAGAAGGATAGTGATAGCAAGGGAGAAATCGTAGAAAAACCCAAAAGCGAAATGGTTGTTAAACTCAGTGCCATTCCAAAGAAAGATGCTCCTTTAAAGAGCGATGTAGCACAAGTTAGTAGTTCAAATATACCAGAGAAAAGTTCAGATTCGGGGAGGAGTTTAAGAAGTAGCATCAATAAAATTGAGCCCGTCAAAGGTGAGTGGACAGCTTTGAATAGTTATTTCTAACGATTTCGGCAGTAAAATGTAAAATTGACCAATCGGGCAAATGACTTTTTTTTATTTACTATCCAAAATAAAGCAGTTAAGGAGCTTTATTTGAGTGTTTCATTTCAAAATTGGTTCAGGAATCATCTCGATATACTTAAGGATCACCCTCTTTAATGCTGAATCATATGCTTTAGAAAAAAATCCAACATTTAGTGTATTGGGAGATTTTCGTGTATTTTTTTGTCATCTGTTCTTTCTGTTGATGGTTTTGGATTAAAAGTTTTTGCAAGTTTTGTAGCGTACCATATAGGGTGTTTTATATGCATAGTTGTATTTAAACTTGCAACATATTTTGCAGAGAATTGTTGTTTAGTTTTTTTAAATAAAAAAAAACATTTGAACCAATTAATTTTCGAGGCTCTGAGTCAAAAACAATTTGGTAGTCACAATAAATGTCAGTGATACAAAAAATAAACCAAAAATAAATTGACACTTCAAAAATGGTAACGTTTCGAAACTAAGTTTCTTCTAGTCCAGGAGGCAGTGAATTTTTTTGTACTTATTTTCCCAGTCAGTATATATGTTTTAACCTGTTCTCTTGGTGACAAAAAACAAGAATTTTTTGAGTCTGGCTAAAATTTTTGGATGGATTCAAAAAATAAAAAATAAAATACAAGTCCACTTATTTTCCCAGTCATAAATATTTTACATTTACTAAAGTGGAACGTTAAGTTTATGAAAATAGCAGTCTGGCTTATCTCAGATAGCGGAAAGTGAGTCTGGCTGAAAATTTGCGGATTCAAAAATTTGACCGATTTTGCGGCTCTGTAACCCTTATTTTCCCAGGCTTAAAATTTAGCATATAAATTGTAATCATAAACTGTAATTAAAAATAAGTCTGGCTAATTTACGAAATTGGCAAATGAGTCTGGCGACATCTTCAAAATGGGAAAAATAGAAACTTTTTGCTCTTATTTTCCACGAAGGCCTTGCCAGACACAAGCCAGGTAGTTAAACGAGGAGCGGAATAGCAGCATGTGCGTATTTAGGTAACGACGCTGGAATGCGAGTTACCTGAAAACTTGAAAAGAGTAAATTGATGAAGAAGACGAAGACTTCATGTAATTTATATTTAATTATAATAATATTTTTCATTAAATAATTGATTATTATTTTTGATCAATTATAGTTATTTTTTTCATTAGCCGATGTCAAATAAAACCTTTTCTGTGGCATTCATTAAAATTTATGATTTCGTTAATAAATATTTTTCAACCTGCCCCATTATAATTCTGTACTCTGTGCTTTTTTGTATTTCATTGTTTACTGCTCTCATAAAAAATAACATGTACGTATGACACTAATCACCTGTATAATCGAACGTGCCGAATTTAGGGCGCCTGACGATCATTAGACGAATCTGGCAAGGCTTTGGGGTGTTGCACATTAGCCAGATTGTATTTTTAAGCTGTTATTATAATATAGGCCATCATCTGATAAATTTTCATGACTGCGAAAATGAGGGAAATTTTTTTGATGAAAACTTTTCAGTTTTTCACCTGCCAGACATATTATCCATACTCACAGATTAGCCAGACTATTTTTTTTTACTTAACTTCAGTATACCTTTTACTACTAGAACTATTTTTATCACTGGAAAAAAGGGCAGTGTATTCGTATGTTCTGACGCATTTTCCGCCTCAACCCATCGGACCCCCCCTAAATATATATGAATTTTGCTTAGAATTACTAACCGAACAATTCTATCCATGTTTGCTGACTGGGAAAATAAGTACCGAAAATCGTCACTGCCTCCTGTACTATTCAGTAAACTACCATGTTCTATTGATTTTTCAAGTTTTGCAGAAAAAAATTACCCTGTATATGTTAGTATAATGTATTGCCATTTAACTCCACTATTTAAAATCGCCTAATTATATGAATGCTAAATTCCTAAAACCATTGTAGTGCTAACTTGTAGTTATTAAAGGCGATCGAGCGCATCAATTATCTGTTTGTCATACGTACAAATTTTTATTAGAGTTACAGTTTCATCGTCTGTAAAATGTTGGGAGAATCAATAATAATACAGGAGTGGAAGAGGCCACAAAGAGGTTTAAAAAAATGTTCTGATATACATGGCTTTCCATTTAAAAAAAATGTTAGTTGACTTTGTAGAATCGTCTTGGCTCACCCTGTATATTTGAAAATAATTTCCAGTTATAGACTTTTTTGTCTAGTTTATTTATGTTTTTAAATCTAGCTATCATAAAACTTGACAATTCGAAATCGGACGCACTGTTGCCCCATCCTATATACTATACAGATAAAATCACGAAGGGGCAAACACGGTCATAGATTTGCAGCTGGATCCGCTAATGGTCAAACGTATATTACCGTATACCCAATGGCCATGTTCCCACCTTCATGGTTTTATCTGCAGATAGTTCTTGCTTGCTACAAATATTAATGAATGTCTGACAAGTTATGTTTTCTCTCTTCTCAAAGTGTCCCGTTTTTCCTATTTTGCAAATCCTATAACTAGAAAGTGGATTTTTTTCATGACACAGGCAAAAAATCAGGGTGGTTTCAGGGTCTCTACCTGTTGTTTTATTCACGCGTTACATTACAATCTTAAGACACAGACTAAAGGGATTTCAGCGATAACAACTCCTCAGATATGTCGACAATGACCAGAGAGTGCTACAGGAACTATCTTGAATCTTTACTGTGTGTTTTTCTCATGATACGCCAACATGTTTTTCTTCTCGCATTTAAAGCCGTGATTTTTATACACTGTAATTTTAAGTGAAATATAGTCTCAGATGGTATGAGGCTAGATTTGCCTAAAGCAGCAGGGTCTGATATTTCAACACATTACTTAAAAATATTATATAAGAGTAAAGTTGTGCCTAGCATGTCATAAAAAAATCCGCTCACTACTGATTACACTAGACTAATTGAAAAATTTGCTTTTTTTCCAAGAAATATCACAACTAAGGGTACTGATAGATCGTTTAATTGTTAAAGAGGTTGCTGTAAGTCCCTTGCCGCAAAAATCGTCACCAACCAAACAAATGCCAAAAATAAAAGAACCAGTCAAAACAAACACCCTTAAGCAAAGAATTCAGCAGAAAACCGAAAGCCTGCGCAAAAGCATGTTGCGTTCAAGGAGTAAGTAATAACTATGTAGGATTGGAATTATATAAAGAAGAAAAATATTTTTTATTGTATAGTTTTTATAGATTATATAAATATTTTCAAAAAAAAAAAAATAAAAATAAAAATAAAACATAAAAACCAAGTGATTTTTTTTGTTAAGTATAAAGAGTGTACTGAATATATTTAAAAAATAATGTATAATTATTTTTGTACACATTGTACGATGATTTTTTGTCATTGTATACCCAGTTCATTTATTGTGTTTTTAAAAATAAATAGTTTTAGTTTATTAAGTGTAAGAATGTCTGTTCTTTAAGTATTTTTCTGGTGAGACGTATACAGTGTGTTTGTGCAAAGTCACGACAAAAATGACGATAGTACTTTTGTTGCAAATACACTGCATATTTTTCATTGGGTGTTTGTACCTTGACGAATTATATTTTAGTATTGTATTTTAATTCATATTTACGTCGATATTGAATTTATTTATTGCTGATTTGTAATTTTCAGTGGTATGTCTTACCACTAGTTAATCAGATTGTATTAATTGTTTTTACAATAAGATTTTCAATAATATAAACGGAAATTGTCCACTTCAATATGGATTTAAATAAACGTATGTAACTAATATTGATCTAATATTGGTTAAGACTGTATTTATTTACCTAAATGTAAATATTTTTGAAAATCTTTTGTCCGAATTTTTATGATGATTTTGAATTGCAGTTCCCATTTTAAATGTTAATGTTAGGTTATATATTATAGCAAAAATTTTGTGCCTTTGTTACCAAAATATTGAAAAAATGTTAAATATGTACACTTAGGCAAAAGAAAATATATTTGTAAGAAATTATTATTTTCTCAAAATACAGTTTATAGTTATATCATTTGGACGTTTTTCTTGCTGCATCGACATAAGCGACTTCTTAAATTTTCAAGGGTAACTCACGGATTTAAACTAAAAAATCTCAAGAGTAAAGCAATTTTATTTACATCTACAGGGTGTTTCAAAATAACGGCGACAAACTTCGGCAGTGTATTATACTCCAGGGAAATAAGGTAAAAATAAAGACCATCTCGCGGAATGAGGCCGAACAAGCTGAATTTTTGCAGAGACCTTCGTTTTGATGTTCCAATGAAGCACAAAAAAATCTCATATGCCTACCCTTGTGCGTCTTGAGATATCGAAGGTCAAAAGTCATGAAAATCGGTTTTTCGCAAAAATCTCGCTTCCAGTGCATCTGACGTCGTAAGAACCCATAACAAAACTTACGTAAAATAGTATTCTCTACAAAATTGTTCATATACATTTTACGTACGACCAGCCGTTTGAGAAACATCCCGATTTGACTCACTCGGCTCAAATATTTCAAGCAGAAAACTGCCCGCCAGATACAGTATTTCAGATCGGAAAGCGTTTTCTGTTAGCTATGTATAGTGCTCCAAAAGATGAAGTGAACCTTGACAAATTTAGATACACCCAATTCATTAAGGCTACACGACTTAATAGACCTGTTAAATTGTCATCCCTTCCACCTACCAGTGAAGCAGCTCGACAGCATATTTATCGGGTCTACTACCAAGTACAGATTTGGCTAGGGAAAAATCTACAACCCGAAGAATGGGGTTCGGATTTAAAAAACGACATATTACAGCCGAAAACAACACTACTGCCACCTGCTCCAGACGAACTATTAAATACAATATTCTGTAATTGTAAAAAGGGGTGTGGTGCGCAATGCGGGTGTAGAAAAGTCGGGCTGCCATGCTCCAAAGTTTGTGGTCAGTTTCACGGACAGGCATGCCTGAACCCATCAACAGAGTTGCAAAACATCGAAGACTTCAGTGACCTTGAGCCTGAAGAGGTTTTGCCAACAGACATAGAGCCAACAGATATAGAGGAAGCATCTGACGAAGATATTGTGTTGATCGAGGTGCTAGTGGAACCTGACGAAGACGAGGAGGAAGGCAAGGAAACATAAGGCGTGGTGTGGAAAAGAATGTATTTCTTGTTATTAATTATTTATTATATATTCTTTTATAAATAAACAAATTTTTAACGGATTTAATAATGGGAATTTAATTTTACAGTCTAACAGATTAAGAAAAGTGCTTTTATATTTATAGCTCTGCAGTATAATACAGTATTACCTATTACGAATGCGCGCTCCCGCTTTATCATGCTATATCTCGAAAACGGTTGGTCGTACGAAAAAAATGTATATGAACAATTTTATAGAGAATACTATTTTACGTAAGTTTTGTTAAGGGTTCTTATGACGGCAGATGCACCGGAAGCGAGATTTTCGCGGAAAACCGATTTTTATGACTTTTGATCTTCGATATCTCAAGACGCACAAGGGTAGGCATATGAGATTTTTTTGTGCTTCATTAGAACATCAAAACGAAGGTCTCTGGAAAAATTCAGCTTGTTCGGCTTCATTCCGCAGAGGAAGTTTTACTTCTCTGGAGTATTAAGGGTCCTAAAATAATAGGAGGAAGTTCGTATAATATAGGTCCAAAAAAGCATTTTAACAGGGCCTCAATCTCGCAAATGCGCTCTAGGGGGAACGTTTTTCCTAAATAACTCCAATACTACATTGAATTTTATTAAAATTTGAGATATTTAGATGTCAATTGACTGACCATTAGCGTTATGATATAAAGTCGCTTGTATAGTGTTGCAACTTTTCTGGAAAAGTTCGGAAAAGTTGGGTTTTATAGTATATTAAGATGTCAATTATGTAAATACAATAATTTTTAAACATTAATTGAGCATTTTTAATATTTACGAGTATAACTATAACGGCGAATCAGTTTTAAACAACATAGTTGTAAAAACAACAGTTTTTAAAAATAATAAGTTCATGGAAACTGCTGCCCATATTTATAATACAATCTGCCGTCCATTATTAGAATATAGCCACCCACTATACCTTAATACAAGAAGACCAGTCATAAAAAGCCTAGAAATAGCAGAAACATCAACATTGCGATCCATTACCAAAATCAGACACTCCAGAAATCCTCTCCATAACCCTCCCAACAACCTTCTCAATGAGATTACGCAAATAACACCAATCAACCAAAGATTAGAATCCCTAACCACAAAATTTGCTAAGGAAATAAATAACATAGAAATAATACAACCCCTTTGCAAAACGAGAACAAGAATTACCTAGTAGAAGAAAATTTCCAGAGCTAACCCTATGGGAACACATCACCGCATTGAATAATATACAATGAAACAAATCTATATTAGTTTTTTTTTTCTAATACAGATATTTATACTGTAATGAAATTAAATGGTATGTAAATTATTTTAAACAGTTGTAACAGGCTGAGGGACCTCAGTCGATGGCCTTTTGGTGAAACCAATAAAATACTTTTATTTTTATTATTATTATTAAGTTCATGGAATGTGTTGAATTATTGTTTGCCGAAGTTCATTATGAAGAGTGATGGCATCGTCTTCAGTATTTGTGTATTTTCGTCATTTTTCGAAATATATTCTTCACTTTCCTCTGCCAAAGTTTGTTTGTCTTGTTTAGCAAGAATGTGATGCGATTTTGAGCTTGTGAACCTTTTCTTAGGAACAGTGACAGAATAATGCTACTTGAAACAGATTCAGATGGATCTTGATCTTAATTAATGCTGTCATTGCTGTGCAAATCATCAGTGGTAGTCTTTTTATCACTTGTAAACAACTTCAAATAATCGATCTTGCCTGTAATTTTGTATATTTAATCCATATGACATTTAAGATCATTTATTTGTTTTCAATTTTTGTTGTCATCAATAGACACATTTTAATTGTGATTTAAAATAAAAATCCGGATATAGACAAATTGTGTAATATTAACAAGTACCTAAGTGATGGACATGCAAGTGACGATATTATGCACATACAAATATTACATCTTTGGATGTAGAACATTAATTTTTAAAACACACTTTAACCCTTTCGATATAGTTCCGTGTTATCACGGTCAAAACAATTTGTGCCCACTGAATGGTTGACGAGATTTTACAAAAACATTTTTCATGTAGAGCTGTTGTCGTGTGATCACGTTTAATTTATTTATTATATTCTATATTTTAGTGGGATGTCCTAAAACGTCAATGACAGATCAAGGGAATAGGCGGTGCATAATCGTCTTGAATAGTTGCATTTTGCAATGATTTCTGTTAGTATTTCATTAATGTTGGAACTGGTACGTTGAAACGAGAAATATTATCCAACAAACAGCTGGAGGAATATGCTAATTAAATAATAAGGGGGAAGATGTAAATTTGGATTATCTTAGTAGCGGTGGGAGTTCAGATGAAAAGGACGAGGATGAAATGGAAATTAATAGGTTTTACCCGATTTTGTGAACGATATTCCTCAATAATTTACTGATAATGAGCTTCCGTCGGAACCTGCCGAATATGATTAGACTTTTTCACGTGAATGGATTCCCCAAATTCATGTGTATGAGAGCATTGCGGGTCCTTCTTCTAATATTGACAAAAATTCTTTGGCATTAGAAGTTTTTGAGCAATTTTTTATGGAAGATTTAGTAAATGAAATAGTAAAGTAAGCGAAAGATCTGAAAGAGGCGAATGAAACATTCGGTTGACGTAATTGGACGGTAAGGTTACATAACGACCAACAATGCCTCGTTCACAGAGCAGTGGTGGCACGCGATATTGTGCTTCATGCCATATAGCACATTTGGGAGTCTGTAGTTCACTTAGGAAGCATTTTAGAACCCGCATTGTGAGAACCTATCCTCTGCCAAAACGTTATTTTGATACACCCTATATATTTATACAGAAATGAAAGTAAATATATTATCCAGCTATCTATCTTTGGTGTGACACAGTTTTCTGATCCTTCTACCCCCTAACCCCTCATTTGATTGTTGATCAAGTGTGTCACTGAATAATCATTGGCAGCTGGTGAAATTTAGGTTATGTCATATCTTAGTCTTGGACCCAAATGATACTATAAGGCATAAATGTCAAAACTAAAAAACGATGTTTTGCAGAAAAAACTGCAATTGAAATTTGCGAAAATATTTGCAAAACATTTTTCTCCAGAATCGAATGGAGAATATATCAACGGCTTTCAAATTTCATCAAAAAATACTGATTTTTTTATATAAAGTTCCAACTCTTTGAAATTTGCACTGTGAAAAATGATTCTAAAATAAAATTTCAAAATCAACTTTTCAAGACTTTTTTTGACAAAAGGGTCGACACTTTCCAACTGATTCTGAAAAATGTTTTGCAAATATTTTACAAATTGTTTAAAAAATAACCTGTTGAGGCACACAATTATTTCTACTTTTTTCCACAAATTTCATTTGTAATTTTTTTTGCAAAACGTCATTTAGTCTTGATACTTATGACAAAGTATTGCTTGCGTCTCACATTCCAATACTAAGATATGACAATCTAAATTTTATCAGTCGCCACTGTGAATAATAAATTATTTAAAATTAAAAAAAAAAAAAGTATATTACTAATAATAAAACACAGGTAATCATAAGATGGACATCAAGATGTAAATATTTATATTTTAAGTGTACATACTTTATCCTTACAATTATCTACTAATAAAGACGTAATTAGTGAATTTCGAAAACGGACTGGAGAGCCAATTCAGGTTTGTCATAACCAAGTTCTTCTGGAGTGCTGATTCCCAATTCAGTCAACGTTGGCCTAATTTCCTGAATAATATATGGATAAATTTCATTAACTTTGCCACCACACTTGTCTTTAACAGCTTCAAGGATCCTTACTGCCAAAGCCAAATCATTGACTCTGCGGCAAGCTTTTAAAGCCGCAATAAGAATTTTAGGTTCTGGGACCAAATCGTGACCCCAAAGGTCGTTAATTCCCTGTCTGATTTCCCACCCATCGATGTCCTTACGGTTGAAGTAATTTTCATAACGTGCATCGAATTGATCGTCACTTTCGGTGCTGTGTTTTGACATGAACCTAGATAAAAAATTGAAAATAATTTATCACAAATATCGCGAAGTACATTAGCTCATATATACATATACAACATAATTGCTCACCTCATAGAGGATGCCACACTAGGTTTGTTTGCGATTAAAGCTGATCTAAACAGGGAGTGGGCACGAACTGCCGTAGTTCTAAACATTTTAATGTTTTAGTGAAATATTTTACTAAAAATTTAGGTTTCGGTTATGGTGGAAATGAGTTACGTAAACTTTATTTAACCTCACTTATAATTAAGATGGGGGAAAAGTGAGAATTGACAGATATTTAGGAATCGATATCTGTGATTTAGATTGGTACCCGTGTGCCGCACAGATGTTTATAGTAGAATCTCTGTTTATATGCAATAGGATTTTACAGTAAAAAAGATCAGGATCATGACTGACATAGACGCTGTAATACGGGTAAGTGAGTGAAATTATGGAAGTCCGTTCATTTTCTGTAGTTCTAACTAAATGTAGGTCTTCGCGTTGTTAGGTTGGACAAAAAAATTTCTTATTCTGCCTTTTCTTCACAAACTAGTATCAGTTCTATGTTTTAATGTCATGGCTTCATTTAATTAAATGACTACTTAACTAAAAAAATGCTGTAATCAACGTGAAAATTCTCCATTCGCTTCAAAAAACTAAAACGTGTCGCGGCGACACCCTCTCTAACTGTCGCTTTTTGGTGCATTTGTTTATTCGCTCTAGATGCCCTAGACGTGTTTTGTCTTTTTCTAGTTACAGCAGAGAACAAAGGAAAAAAAAGCATCTGGAGCATCAATAGAGTGAATATACGAATGCACTTTTGTCAGTCTTTTGTTCTTAAAGTTGGAGTTGGAAAAAATTGAACTACACGACGATACAGATAGTAGAAGTGTAGAAAATACAATGACCCATTAGGAATTCATGATGCTTGATCTGTATTAGCTGACAGCATCACTGGCAACACGTTTCAGTTCTCTGAAGCCGGCTTTAACTACAGTTAGATTTTCATGTTGTTATGTTGGATAAGAAGTTCCTTTTTAATGAGGGCTACCCACATAGCTATGTGGGGCTACCCTAAGTATGTGAGACTACCGCACTTGAATTCACCACGAGAGGCGCTAGTGTAGGGTAAGGTCTAGCATGTCACTGAACGTTAATGTTTACTATGGCTTTTTAATGCGAGTTGTTTAGTGATTTTTATAGAAATTAGCTGAAAAACATTTAACACAATGACGGCAGAAGGGGAAAGTAGTAATTTACTTGCTCAGTAGGGAAATTATTGTACTTATCAGAGGTGTCTTATGTCATTAAATTTAGGTTATATCAAGCATGAGCATGATGAACACAACTAATGTGCATGATTATTACTTACGATTTTTTGTAGTAGACTCCTTTTGGTAACGCATAATCATCAGGATTAAAGTGTTCTTTACAAACACACGATTGTTTCGAGGGGGTAAAAGTTATCCCTGCGAATAGCTACCAACCACTGTTTTAGGCGAGTTTTGACTATCGGAAGCATATGTCCGCCTTTTGTTTCCGAACAAAATTGAACTGAACAACACTGAGGCATAATTAACAAGTTCTTTTATTTACTGTTGTATGAAAGCATTATAATAAAACCCTATAAACTTGTCCCGCACCTAACAATAACTTTTGACAGCAACCTTACTCGCCAGTGGCGCCAGCTGGTAAGCCTAAAAACCTTCGATCGTGTTTATGATCGAAGCTAAAAACGGTAGCCTCATTGCAAACTACTGTCAGTGTTGCAGTCCTGTTTTTGCCAACTTAACAATGCGAAAATCTACTTTTAGTTATTACTTTGGTTAGGACTATAAGAAAGTGGAATTTAGGTTTCTTTTTATAACAGGTATAAAACACACTTTAAGAAAGCTTCATTTAGTGATAAATTTAGCTGTTCTGTGTATTGTGTCGCTGGCAATTTGTTACAGAAACTTAATAAATTAACAGAAACCACGTGATCAATTGGTACCTTTTGTTCGTGATTTTGTTTTCATATAAAGGCAATACCCGGAGAAAATTTTTTCACGTATGTACGTATGTGTCTAAGGAATCGTTTCGAACCATCTTTTGCTGACAGCACGACTCGACGAGGCTATTAAAAGGAAACTAATTAGTCACAAGTAGGTTTTGATTATTTATGAAGACCCGTTGTTGTTTACTGTTTTGTCGGTATGTGTTGGGAGTCATACCACTAGTTACCGTTTATATGTAACCCGGTGTGTCGCGAAAATATACCTTGTGTTCGGTAGTTGGCTTTATACTGCGGCAGTTGGCAACACTGAGTAGTTTAAACATACACTTTGTGTAGGTCAAACGTCCTCAATTTTCTGGAAAAACGCACGTCATGTTTTATAAATTTTATTTTATCCATAAATGCTTTAAAGTAAAAAAAGTAACTAAAATAAGTGTACAATTATTAAAATAAAATTAAACAATAAAATAAATAAATAATAGTGTAAAACAATTGTGCTAGTTGAGGAAGAACAATTACTGGAGATTGGTAGGTTATTTTTCAATAATATGTATAAAATAAATGCACGATATTCAGCTGAATATGAATATTATATCTTCGTCAGTTCCATAACTTTTTCTCGCATGATCTAACGTTTCCAAGGGCATTGTGCATACATCTAAAACAAAAAATTATTACGATATTGCATAGATATGGAACCTATTTTTAGATTTAAAACCGAACGCAAAAATATAATAAGAGCTATTTGTAATGTTAACCATTCACAATTCATCGTGTCAGGTATACATTTGAGAAAAGGTACGTACGGTCTCCAAAAGATGGGTTTCGGTAAAATACTTTTCTGACGTGAATATCATAACCACAAATAATTATGTAATGGCCCTGATACGGTGTTGGCCATGGAATGCATTTCCTTAATTCACTGGAAATTTTATTAAATTTGCAAATATCACAGCTTAAAATTCTTGCGTTCGTTAAGACTATAATGGGTCCATTGACTAGATGAGCCAATATGTCTATCAGGGATAGAGATGACTTCTTTACGAATATTCCGACATTCTCGGCATTTCTGAACCTTGCATTTACCCGATTTTCATCCTGAAGTAGGTATAATGAGTTTGAGTACTTTATTTAAAAAAATTAAATTCATACCTTTGTTAATACATTGTGATAAAATGTATTTCCTCTATATCCTTCATGTACTCCTAGTGTAACTGTATAAAAAATGTGTTCCACATTGTATTTTTTTCAATAAGTAACAGAGATCAATAGTCCAGGTGCTGAAAAATACACATTTGTTTATCTCACGTTTTGGTAATTATGTCATAAGACGGGAGGAATCTTTAGATTGCCAATGGCAAATTTGCAATGAGCTTCGTAGAAATTGAAGTAAATTTTGTCAACATGTTTAATATGGCAGTGAGAAAGATGTCAGACTTTCGTAAGTTTCATTTTGTAATTATTCTTACCTTTTATTGAATCCTCGCTTTTACAAATCTGTGTAAAGTTTTTCAAAAACTCCTGCCTATTTTTTCTTGCTAAGACCATAAGTACACAAGACACACCACAGTCCCAGTTATATTTCTGTTTGTAATGCCAAAGCTGTATATGTATTTTCTCTGGTTGACCTACAAAAACATTTTTTTATATAAATAAAGTAGTAGATGTGCCAGACATTTTGAATAATGGGGGCATGTCTTTTAATGAAATAATGATTCTTGTTGCCTTTTGTCTTGTACTGTTTTGTCAAATGTGAAATTTTCTTGATTCCGAATGTTTTTGATGAGGGAAATATATAGTGCAAGTGCGGGAAGTCATTTTGTTTGTAAAATTAGGGCTACTAAACCTCAGAATATGTTTTATTGACCCCCTCAACAATAAAAAAATGCATGATTCTTAGCATGATTCGTGTTCAGTTATTGTTAATAATTATTTGAATTATAGCATTTCAGAATCAATAACAAAAAAAACTCCGTTTGGAAAAGACAGAGAAAAATAAAAATTCATTATATGTATATGCAAATCATCCAAAAACATGGCCAGGGTGTTTATAAGTAATTTTAAATACTTCTTTGTATATTATATGTTTAGAGAAAGTTTACTCGAAATATCCGTTCTACGACAGCTCTTGGGTACATTACTACTTGTTTGGGGAGTCATAAAATTTCGGTACGAGCTGAGCTGACCTTATATACCCTAGGAATAGAAGTGACAATCAAAAACATGGAGGCACAAAAACAATTGATATACAAGAGTGACCTTAATAGACAGAATATTGAGAAAATAATAGTCGAGTTAATATCGAAAAACTGGGACTATACTTCTACTGATGTAAACATACTGTATACAAGCTGTATTGATAATGTCATGACATCTATTAATAAAATATGTCCTGAAAAGAAAGTGATGCTGAACAACAAACCATGGATGAATAAAAATGTAAGAATGGCACAGAAAGAACGAGATAAAGCAGACAAGAAGTATAAATTAACTAGATTAAACTGCGATTGGGAAGAATATAGGTTAGCGAGAAAACGAAGTTACTAAAATATTACGTCAAGAGAAATCAAAATACTACGAACAGAATATTGATGAATGTAAGGGTGATAGTAAAAAGATGTGGCGTACTATTAAGGAATTAGTTGGTAAGACGAAGAAGGAAGAGTTTGATGCGGAAAAGATTGTTTTAGATAATTATTCAAACGTGGCGGTGGAAAATTTCAATATGTTTTATTATGAAAGTATAAAGGGTATCACAGACAGTATTGACGACAAACAGTTTGATTCAGAGATAGCAATAAATGCTGAACAAAGTGAATTTACCTCTATTAATAAAATTAACTTTAGTCAATTAAAGAAAATTGTTTTTAATATGAAAAATAAAAGTACCGGTGATGAAGGATTTAATATTAAATTACTTAAAGAATTGTTTTGTGTTATCGGTTATCCGCTCTTAAATATTATTAATAAGTCGTTAGAAATAGGGTGTGTGCCATCAATGTTAAAAATTAGTACGATAATACCGATTCCAAAGGTACCATCTCCGATAAAACCTGAACGGTGTCGGCCAATATATTTATTGCCAGTTGTGGACAAAATTTTAGAAATAATAGTTAGTGATCAGTTACGAGAACATTTGAATAGAAATGACATATTAAGTACCAATCAATCAGGTTTTCGAGAAAACCGTTCATGTGAAACTGCTCTACAATATATTTGCGCGAAATGGAGGAAGGACATAAATTAGGAAAAAGTAGTGCTTAGTGTGTTTGTGGACTTAAAGCGGGCCTTTGAAACAACTGACAGAGGTTTACTAGTAAAAAAGTTGGATAGATATGGCGTAAAAAGGTACAGTGCTCAAATGGTTGGAGGATTATTTAAAGGATAGGTACCACAGAACTAAAATTGGTAATAAAATTTTAAGTAACATAAATAGTCCGTATGGGGTTCCACAAGGTAGTGTATTAGGACCACTTCTCCTTATTACATATGTAAATGATATTCAGTGCGTATTAAAAAATTCATTTGTAAATTTGTTTGCTGATGACACTAATTACTGTATCTGGTAAAGATTTTAATGATACTACTAACATTCTAAATAGCGAGCTTGATATATTGCATAACTGGCTATGCAGTAATAAATTGAAATTGAATTCAGATAAAACTAAACTTATGGTCCTAGGTTCTAAATCTATAAGTAATAAATACTTAGCTAATAGTTATGTCGTTAAAATTAATGAGTGTCCGATTGAAATCGTGAAGCAAATTAAATATTTAGGAGTTATGTTAGATCCACAACTTACATTTTGTCATCAAATGAATTACATAGGTAAAAAAATTGGAAAGAAGATTGGATTTTTTTCATAGGATATCACATAATTTATCACAGTGGAGTAAATTACTGATTTATAACACCATAGTCTATCCACATTTCACATATTGCGCATCGTTTTTGATAGCATGTAATACTCATGAAATAAATAGATTGCAAATACTGCAGAATAAAGCAATGCGAATTATATTAAAATGTAACATCTACACTTCTGTGAAATCTATGTTAAACGTGCTAAACTGGTTATCAGTTGAGCAGTGCATTAGAAGAGCTAATTTAATTTTAATATATAAAATAAGTAGAGAAGAAGTACCTATCTATCTACAAAATCTAAAGAAACGTACAGATATACATAGTTATGATACCAGATGGAAAAATCACTATGACGTTGAGTGTGTCAAAAAATTCTTTTTACAAGGTTAATTATTTAATGAAGGACTTCGTCTTTTTAATGCTCTGCCAACTGATATAAAGGATGCACCAAGTGTAAAAACATTTAATAAATATGTATGTAAATATCTCACAAGTAATTAAGTAAAATAGTCTGAAGTCTGAATATATTTCGAATACCTTACAATTTTATATACTCATTCTAGTAGTTTCGGATACAATTACTTTTTGTTTGTTTTTTGTGTTAGAAATAGTAATATTACTTAGGTTAGATTATTTAGGTTTAATTAAATATCTATGTAGCAGACAGTGCTAAATAAAGATCTATCTATATCTGCGGCTTTGAACTGTATCTTTGATCTCTTTCATTTACCAGCGTATCCCTTCTTCAAGCTGGCCTGTGAAACCATAGCCGTGTTATTGGGTTTTTCGTAGTTTAATGAAATCATTGGCAGTAAAAGTAAGAACTGGAAATAATTGGATAAATTAAACAATAGATGATTATTTCATATGAAATAGATTCATTTTGAAAGAAAAAAATTTAAGGAATCGGCAGTAATACTATTGAATGAAGAAAAATGTTTATCCCACTGCCCTATAGATTTTGGTACAACGTGGTTATCGATGTTAAAAGAAGAATTGAACAAATTAATATTGCATACTTATTAAGGGTCAACAGTTCTATGTAAGTATCTACAGATATTATATAAACAAAAAATATATGTGTCAAGTTTCACTCTTGACATATACTACAAAAAGGAAAATACATCATGTAGAAAAAAGAAATAAAATCGTTTCCGAAACGTTAGGAAAATATATTATTTTTTTGTTTCATATTAGTTGCCAAAAAAACACTCTGACTGACCTTTTGACATAAAGTCACAAGCGCAGAGGCTTATTTTTCCAGTACATATTGTACTGATTCTGCGGTTGGCTCCTTGTGGTTCTGTACAAGACGCCAATATCATCAATAAATGTATTAATTATAGACCTAGAATTAGTGATAAAGTCAGCAATAAATTGAGAAAATTAGGTTGCAAAACAATATCTGTAAATAAAAATAACCTAGGAAAAATGTTAATAAACAATAAGGATAAAACAGAAAAACTACAAAAGACAGGAGTGTATGAACTAAAATGTAGTGACTGCGACGCTATATACATTGGCCAGACTGGACGTAACATAAAAAAGCGACTTGAAGAGCATAAAAAGTCTATTGTAAACAACGTATATAGCACCGGCATGTCAACACACTGTATAGAAAACAATCACTTTATCAATATGGATAATGTAGAATTACTTCATTCCAAAAAGAAAAGCAAAAAATTAGACTTACTAGAAATATTAGAATTTAAGAAAGCTTCCAAAAATAAAAAAACGATTACAAATGAACAACAAATATTCGCAGGTCACCACATTTTAGATAAAGTAATTTAACTTTTCTAAAAAAAATTCCAAATCTTTCAAACCATTTTTATTAGTATAAGTTGCCAGATGTAACATTCAATATAGAAGCAAGGAACACAAATTATAATTTAATACCTCTCATCTGTACTCTTGAAAAGGGCCTAAAAAGCCGAAACACATGTAGAGTGAAAATACAATTTTGAACATTTAAAAGCAAAATTTCTTTGTTCATTTAAAATATTATTTTTCCAGTAGCACACTAATTGTATGTTTTAGATAACAAGCAATTATTCATGTGGTAGTAAGCCCACAAAAGAAGAAGAAAATATGAGAGAATGCCACAATAACGTTCAGACAATATTTAAATGGATTTTTTTGTTAAACAATTATTTTGATTAATATTTTTCCAACTGCATATAATACTTACAACATATTTTTTGTCTTTCCATTACATTTTTTAAGGATCGGCACTTTCGGTCTTGATTAATACCAATTAGATGATAATTCTCTCTCTCTCTCTACTCTACACCAATAGTTTATTTGGATATTATCATCGGATTAGTGTTAACCGAGACTGAAAGTACTGGTCCTAAGAATATTATAATCGAAACTGATCATTTATTGAGCTGAAAACACAATAACTCAAATAATTGTTATAAGCCATAATTGATCATAAATCATTAGAGGCATCAGGTACTTTCTTATTGCTGAGAAGTCAATAAAACATATTCTGAAAAAAAGTTGCCTCGCCCTAATTTTGCAAACGAAATGACATATACATAACATATAATATTTTTTAAGCCGTTTCGAAAATTCAAACTTCCTATGGTGTATTGTGCGATGGTAACGGCGAATTTTTGGACTATTTAACTTGTGTTTAATTGTAATAATGGCTATTCAAGTGTCGTCTATCTAAGTATTGACTGCATGTAGTCAGTTAAAATTAAATAAAAGGGGAGCAAACCATATTTCAATTATGCTATATGAAAAAGTTACGGTAAACTTACATTTTTTTTTTCCAAGGAAAAATATTATCTGAATATACCTAAATACATGTATTTATCTGATAAAGTAAATGTAGTGTGCATTATTCTTAATGACAAAAAATCTAAAAATATTTAATTTAAATAGGTTCAATAATTATAACATACCAGGTTTTAATGTGATTCTTCTCCTCATTTTAGCAACATAAGCTCTGGCAGTTGTACATGATTAGAACAGTTCAATAGTATTTAGTAGATAAACTGTACGTAATTAAAAAACTGATGATGAGACATACACTGCTATAGATATGCATATTAGCCTACAATGATAACGTGTTAAGAGAATGAGTTTTTTTATTGATCTGTTTCCAAATAAAAGATAAACTCCATTATCTCGTGTGGTGACCCGTTTGATAAAGTCAGGAAATGTGTGTGTAATTTTAATGTGTGAAAATGATAAAATTTTGCTTTGTATGACCTTAATATATAAACAAAGTGCAGTGCCTTTTAGCAGGTGATAAATACCGTTGAGGTAATTGGGTTACAACTGTTACATGACTGTGCCTAGCGGTATCCAAATCACTATTTCATTACTAATCGTTATACAATTTAAACGGTCTACATTTAGGAGTTAAGTTTTATAAATAAAACAAATAAAACTTTGTTTACCAGGTAAATGATTATTAGTCATTTGTAGCATTATTTTTAATTGTCATAAAAGTAAATTTGTTAAAATCTGTTTGCTTGTAGAGTTAAAGAAATATATTTAGCTTTTTAAATTGTTGGGTAATGGTAAAAAAAAGAATACTAGATTTTAAATGGTCGACGTTTCGTCCTTATCTAAAAACATATTCAGGACTCTGATGATAAGAATAACATAAAATGATAAAATGACATGTATTAAACAGCAAGTATAATACATGGGTATACAGCGTGATCCAAGAAGTTTGAAACAGATGGAAAACGTTTTCATTAATGATTTTTCGGAAAATTTTATTCTTGACAAATAATACTGGTTACGCAAATTTGTATTAGTTCGCTTATGCCAATAAATCTATTTATTTGAAATTGACTCAAGAGTAAACTAACCTTATTATTTAAGACACCGAAAAATTTAATTGTAACGAATTGTTTCTATTTCCAACTTATGCCTGCCCATTTATAAAATTTGGTTGACCAATTTGAAAAAATTAATTTTCATACTTATTCCCTTTTTGCTCCTGAATGACTATAATTCCCTTAAGAGAAATATTTTTAATTTCACAATATCTACCGAGAAAACCTATAACATTTTACTTTTTACAATTTTAGTGATGATTATTCGCCTAAATAAATTTTTTGGAGAAAAAAAGGTATCGATTTTGTTTCACACAGTTTCCATTGGCCCTGTAATAACTTGAAAAATATTTTTCCACATTCTACAAACCTACGAAAGATGTAACAAGTATTTAATTTAAGACTGTGCACCAACTTTTCAAGAATAAAATTTTCTGAGAAATTATTAATAAAAAAGTATTCCATTTGTTTCAAATTTCTTGGACCGCATATACAAAAAGGCAATAATAAAAAAATTATAGATATATAAATAAAAAATATATCAAATATACATGTGTAAACACGTTAAAAGACTAGTAATAAATAAGTGTAAAATTGCATAAAAGTACAAATAAAAATTATACAAGGTGTCTCACCAGGAACTGCATCGATCGATATAGGGAAAAGCGCACCAGAAAATTTTGAAAATTTAGGGAATTACTAATGGCAATGTGTTCAATGCAACTAAAATAATTACAAGCATCTGGCACTTCCGGTTATACCGGAAGTCGATACCAACTTGCTTATTTTAAATGGAATACCCTATATATTTTAGGGTTTTCGAAAAGAGCATGAAATTCTGAGTCAAAAACCTAGCCGTTTCAGAGATAAAATAAGCATAAAATTCTGAGTCAAAATCATTAGGATACCCTATGCCTAAACTCAATCGTTTCAGAGATATTTGACATTTTAAACAAATTTTGACATGTAATGGTTTACAATAATAACCTTTATAACTTTCGTGTAAAAGATATTCATTTGCTTTTTGGCATGTAGAAAGACCATAAGGTGAGCTACCCTCTACAGTTTAAAGAAATTCAATAATATTATACCAAGTTCCATTTTTGATGTTACATTTTGTAAACTTCAAATCGCGAAAACTTGCTTACGTCAAATGGAACACCCTGTATTTTTCTACATCAAGTTATGTATAATTAAATTCCATTTTTTCTGATATAAGCATTGTGGGGGTTTAAGTTACAACTTTTTGAAATATTTGCGATTTTCTTAGAAATTCAAGAATTTTTAGTAAACATTTTATCAAAGTAGCCATGATTAGAAACAATCGGTAATGTCAGTAATTCGTTTATATCAAAAAATGCCACCGCGCTTAAATTACACCCACGAATACTTTTTGAATTTGTTTATTATTTATGGAGAATGTGATTAAGTAATATCAGGAATTTGTAGTACATTTGTTACTAGATATCCACAAAAATGGAAAATAACACTCAACACTGTAACATGCCTATTAATTGGATTGAAGACACTTTGCATAAACTAAAATAGCTAAGATAAAATCAACTAAAAACATGATTCCATTTTAATTTAATAATTGTTCAAAATTTCGCCCTCAAACCTCCACACATTTTTAGCACTTTCGGATTAGTTCTTCATGGGTAGCTCTTTTAATTGAATCCTGTGATAAGTTTTGAAATGCATTTCTTACTCTCTGCATACAATCTTCAATAGTTGTTAATGGGCTCTCTAAACTTTATTTTTAATAGTTCCCAAATAAAATAATCTAAAATTGATAAATCGGGCGAGCGAGGAGGCCATAGGAATGGTCCATTATTGGCGATCCGTTGATCGTAAAAAAGTTTCTTGTAAAATATGATTTATCAAATACGCGTTATGTGGGGAGCACCGTCGTGCTGATAAAAAATGTTTCTATGTTCGGCGAGAGGTAAATTTTCTAAATAGTTATTATTAAAATTTTGTAAAATATTTCGATATTTCACAAAAAAAAAAAAACAAAAAAAAAATTAACTATACATATTTGCAGAAGAAGAAATCTTTATAACTTACTGTTTAAATTTTCCTGATAAAATTCTAATGCCACCACTATCGTTTATTATGGCACAGTAAACATTAAACTGCTAACTTTCTTGAAAATTTCGCTCCCTGAACACATGAGGATTCGGGTCACTCCAATAATGCGAATTGTGTCGATTAAAAAGTCCATTTTTGGTAAATTTAGCTTCATCTGACCATATATAATATTTCCCAAATAAGAATCGTCGCCTACAGACATTAGAATAAATTCACAAAAATGTTCTGTTCTTAGGAAATCTGCTTCTTTTAATCGTTGAACCATTTGGAACGAAAACGGGTAAAATTTATGTTTAATTAAGATTCTATGAACTGAATCCTTGCGTAGTCCCGATTTCAGATCAGGTTGTCTTAATGATATCATTGGAAATGCATGAAAATATCCCAGAATTGCTCTTTCTACGTTTTCGTCATCAACAATAGGCTTCCGCGTTTGAATTCTTGCCTTGACGGAGCCATAGTTTTTAAAATTATCAAGTATGCGTTTTACAGTGTTTGGTGACGGTTTCCGTTTTTGTGGATATCCAGTAGCAAATGTATTACAAGTTCTTGATATTACTTTATCACATTCTCCATAAATAATAAACAAATTCAAAAAGTCTTCGTGGGTGTAATTTAAACGCGGTTGCATTTTTTGACATAAGAGAATGACTGACATTACTGATTGTTTCTTATCATGGCTAATTTGATAAAGTTTTTACTAAAAATTCTTGAATTTCTAAGAAAATCGCAAATATTTCAAAAAGTTGTAACTAAAACCCCCACAATGCTTATATCAGAAAAAAAGGAATGTAATTATACATAATTTGATATAAAAAATACAGGGTGTTCCATTTTACTAAAGCAAGTTTTCACGGTTTGAAGTTTACAAAATGTAACGTCAAAAATGGAACACTTGGTATAATATTATTGAATTTTTTTAAACTGTAGAACGTAGCTCACCTTATGGTCTTTCTACATGCCAAAAAGCAAATGAGTATCTTTTACACGAAGAAAGGTATAAAGGTTATTGTTAACCATTACACCTGTCAAAATTTTTTTAAAATGTCAAATATCTGAAACGGCTGGGTTTAGGCATAGGCATATTTTTGACTCAGAATTTTATGCTTTTTTCGAAAACCCTAAAATATACATATAGGGTATTCCATGTAAAATAAGCAAGTTGGTATCGACTTCTGGTACAACCGGAAGTGCCAGATCCTTGTAATTATTTTAGTTCGATTGACCACACTGCCATTAGTGTTCCTTAAATTTTCAAAATTTTCTGGTGCGTACTTTTCCTTATATCGATCGATGCAGTTCCTGGTGAGACACCCTGTATAATAATATTAGGTACTCACATTTAATTAAAGTAAGATGAATTACTTAGGTTGTTTATATCAGACCTTCTGTTGGTACAGTTATGTTTTTTAATTTCAATCATTTCATCCGTCTTTTTTTTAATTTGTTTGTCCAGATTATTAATTTCTTCAATACTTAATGAATGCAGATAGGTCTTTGAGTGATGTGCTAAACTTGTAGGATTTTTATAGTTTTGTTTGGGTTGTGATATTTATGCAGTCTGTAACATGTTCCAAAATTCTAGTTGTTAAGTGTCTACCTGTTTGGCCTATATATAATCTTGTCTTGTCACACTCACTGCAACATATCTTATACATAACATTAGACTCTAATTCTGTTGGTGTTTTTATTTTTACTTTACCAAAAAGTGTTTTCACTTTTCAATATCACGTGTCTTGTTTCATTACTTAATAAATATATTGATTTATCTGATAAATTTCTCACATAAGGTATTTTGTAATATATTTTATTGTGATGTACCTACAAATGTACCAAATAACATTTAGGTATCTAGCAACAAACTTTCATATTTTAATACTTGATATAAGAAATTACATAGTTTTTATGTGTACATTGATGTTCCGTTTTGATCATGCTAAAATACAAATGTTAGGTAAAATTAATTAACCAGCACTTTAATAAAACACAAATTATCGAATTTTCGCTATAATTTTTTTCTTATTTTTTTTAACATTTAAAAGGGAAAAATCTATAGAATTTAATCCACCCTGTACAATAATTATTATAAGCCAAAAAATCTTGTACAATTTTCTCTGCTTAAAAATATTAACAAAGTACAGCCTTGTTTCCAACTTATACAATACACCCTGTATTATATATCATTTAGAAAACTGATCAAATTACCCAAAACACATTGCAGATCGTTAAAGATAAAAAAAATGTTTATCATGGCATAAAAAAGAAGAATAAACCAAAGGAACTGTTTTAAATAAATTATTTTCTAAAAGATATGAAGTAATTTGACGAATATTTTAAGTAAATATCCAGTTAACATTTAGAGAATGTGTAATATATGTCAGATTATAGTCACAAGGTTTCAACTTTCGTATATTAGTGTAATAAAATTTCTAATATAGGTATATAATAATTCTATCAGATTATATCAGCTCCAAGGATTTCTGGAAAAAAATATTTGTTATTATTTTATTTAATATTATTTTTTTGTACATTATTGATTCTAAAAATAAATCATTTGAAATAAAAACATGTTTTCTCTATAAAATAACGGATTAATTTGTATGATTGATTTATAAAATTTATTTTCATTCAGAATAAAACATTTTTAATAGTTTATATAAAATAGATATATAAAAAATGTCTTTAGATTTTAATCGTATAATTCATATATGATAAGATTTATGTATATTAAATGTTGAAAGCAATGAAATGGTTTTCTGTTGTATAAGGAATGTTTAAAATTACAAAATTAGAAAGTTTTGTTTTGTTCAAGTAAATATTTGTGTATATTTGATAAAAACATTCTTGACAAAAATAACAACAAAGCAAATTTTGATACGGCTATCTATTTTTGAGAAAATTTGACTGATTTAAAATTTTAAAATTAAGCAGCAATTTAATTAGACAAATGTATAGTGATTAAATCAGTGGACTGATTTACTATTTGTCATTTTTAGGGCCGGCAATTATATAAATAAATCTTATTTTTTAAAGAGCCTATATACATAATTGAATTGATATATCATTGATATGTATGCTTTTATTTATACAGGGTGTTTCCGTTTTAATGAGCAGGACCTCACCAGCATATAGAGAAGGTCATTTTAAGCAAAATATTCTCAATGAACATACTCCTCAAACATCTTCGTTTTCGAGATTCAGGGTGTTGAGGTTTCTAAAAAAAAATCATTTTTTTTCGATTATCTTGTGAATGGAAAGAAAGATTAATTGTTTGCTTCGAGGAAATATTTGTTGAATTGCTTTCTACAGACGTGCCAATTTTCTTTATAAAATAATGACACGCCAATGTCTTAATGGCAATATTTCACCATTTTTGGATTCCTCAGATAATTTAAGAAGAAAACCTATTCTTTAATTTTTTTCCTAGGTTGCACGGTTATCGAGTAAAACTGAAGTTATATTGGCAACATCGCACACTGCAATTATTTAATCTTCAACAAAATTTCATTAATATTAGGCGGCTTTGGCTACAAAATATTTAGATTGTCAATCATTTAACAGAAGTCAACAGTGTTTTTTCGTTGTTTATTTCAATAATTTTAAAAACTCCGGCAATTTTTGTAACTTATTTAGATATTGCGTTAATTTTTAAAAACATCCACATCCAGGCGTTTTTCGAAAGTACATCAGATTTTTAGAGAAAATGGACTGGCAGGAAGACATAAGCAAAACAGAAATTTGTTTAATGTTGTGAGGAACAGAAACAGGACAATACTTCGAATGTTCGATTGGGACCCATCTATGACTATTCGAAGAGCCTCAAGAATTCTTCGCATTCCTGTTACTTTTGTATGGAAAACTTTAAGAAAAGACTAGCGACGTGCATACCATTTGCAACCTGTTCAAGATTTATATCCAAGTGATAGCTAACACTTTAAATTTTTGTCATTTCATGTTGAATTCTGTGAAAAATAATCCAAATTTTTTGAGGAAATATTGTGGATTGATAAATCCTGCTTCATCAGAAGAAAAGTAGTTAATTTTCACAACTTGCAGTTTGGGACCACGAAAATCCGCATAGAATCAGGCCAAGAAATTTCCAGAATGAATTCAATGTAAATGTATGGCTTGGTTTATGCGGAAACAATATTATTGGCCCCTATTTTCTACCTACCAGATTATCATCAGCATTATTTCTAGTATTTCTTGAAAGAACGCATGCAGATATGTGGGATGTTTGATCTTGGTTCAAGGCAAAATGCTTGGTTTCAGCCTGGCGGTTCTCTGGCTCATTACGGACAAATAGTTCGAGAATGGCTTAATGCAACTTAACCGAATCGATGGATCGAACGTGGCGGACCAGTTTCATGGCCGCCCCGTTCTCCAAATCTCACTCTCGATTTTTTTGCTTGGGGTTTTATAAGAGATAACATTTATTCTACCCCAGTTGGCAGCAGGGAAGAATTAATTGAGAGAATAGAAACCGCCTGTAATGAAATACGACGAAATCAATTATTAAGAGTTGGGCAGTCCATTATAAAGCGATGCTGAGTTTGTAGTCAGAAAAATGGCTCTCACTTTGAACGTCTTCTGTAGTTTAGAAATCAGCTATTTGATTTATGTTTGGTCCTGTTAAAATGTTTCATTTTCAAATTTTAATTTTTTATGCTATCTTAAGTTCTTGTTAACAAATGATTAAGGGTTATCTTATTTATTATTGTAGTGTATGTTTCGTATCGAATTTCTCTTTCAGCCATTTTAATTTCGTCAAAAAAAAAAACCATAATATCGTCTATTGTAAAGTGTTTCCAATATGAATTGAAACTGCATAAAAACGCCAACTACGGGAATTTAGTCATATCCATGAGCGTCGACCAAAGAGGTTTAGAATTATCTTTTAATTCTTTAAAATAAATCGAATATTTTTTTATTATTTTATGAGTTTATATGTATGTACAATACCTATAATAACCTTTTTTATTTATTTACTTACTTGTTTATTTATTTATATTAATTGAATAAGCAATTTTGATGATTGAATAAAAGTTAAGAATCTTACTCACTTAGTTAATGACATTTTCTACAAACTGTAAAAATTGATATTTGATCATCTACATATTCGTTTTTAAAATTATGCTCCTTTATACGTTTTAATAATTCTTTGTTTATCAGAACCGTTTCAGGGATGTCCATATTTTTATTCCTCATAAATTTTAAAATGTCCTTCTTTTTGGTACTATTATTAGGTATTTTATGTAATAAACGCGAGTGATACGAAGCATTGTCCATAACAATGACCAAATTTGGAGGAATGTTAGGTAGAAGCTGTTCAGCGAACCATTTTTCGAACAAATGCGCAGTCATGTCTTCATAATCAGCAGAGGATTGTGTTATGTTTTTGGCCGACAAGAGCAATGCGTTAGGTACAAAACCATATTTGTTTCCAGCATGAAGAATTATAACGCGCTTTCCTCTCGAGCAAGGTGTATTCAAACAACAATTAATAGAGTCATCTACCCAACCGTACTGAACAACAGCGTGTGTGTCAAACCAGGTCTCATCGAGATATACTATATGCTTATTTGATTCACCGTATTCTTTCATTTTATGTAAGTATTCTCGTTGAAGTTCAACGATACGTCGCGATTCCATTATAACCATTCGATTATCTATTTTTTTTGTGTTTAAAGCCGCAATCTAATAAAATACCTCGTAGCGTTTCTAAAAATTTATAATTATAATCCGGATAATCACGCATTTATCACGAATCATTTCTAAAGTTGGTACGTTATTTTCCTCATAGAACCTATAAACCGTTCCCCGAATAACGTCTTTCGAGATATCGTCAATTCTACAAAATTTTCGTCGTTTTCCTTTCCGCTTTGTAGAGTGATCTATAACATTCCTTTCCTTAATAACGCGATAATTCGTAGAAGTCGAAAGTTTAGTTAATTCATGAATTCTATTTACAATGTCCCTATCTGTCGTTTCAAAATTTTCTCTCTTTAAACATTCATAAATATTTAAAATAAGACGCTGACATTGAACATGTAAATCCTTGTTCTTATTAAACTCCGAACTAGTTTCAATTAACGGCGCCACTGGTTCAATATTTTCTTCAGATAATTCATTTTCATGCGTTTCCAAGGGCTTCCAAAAAGCCATGTTAATAATAATAATTAATGCAAATATTGAAATATTACTAAAACTACTTAATAAGATCACTAAAATGCTGTAAATACCTCACAGAAAATAATTCTATTTATCCAGAATTATTACATGAATCGCACTGTACGGTCAATATAAACAACTAGTGAATGTAATGTAGAGGTATCGTTCAATAAATACAAGCACGATTTGCGCTCTATTTCTTTGACGATGACAGTGGAAATGCGCCCTCCTGGTATAAACACTTTAGACTGAAGTGTTTCAATTCATATTGGATAAACTGTAGCAGATACAAAGCTATTAAATGTTATTGAAAACCGTGCAATCTAGGAAAAAAATTAAAGACTAGTTTTTCTTAAAATATCTGAGGATTCCAAAAATGGTGGAATATTGCCATTAAGACATTGGCGTGTCATTATTGTTTTAAGAAAATAGTAAAATGCACCCAGTAAGTACGCCACTGGTGAATCTATCAACGTGAAAATTGACACGTTTGTCTTTTCTGCAGAGAATAACTTGTGCTTTCGGCGTTGTTTTAACTGTTTACTTGTTTACGCTAGCACACTTCATACACTTTTCTGTTTCGCGGTAGGAACTACTTGTGGTGGTCGCTTTGAGTAAAAGATTTATAAGTTTTTTTAAATTCAAGATGACTATGTTATGTTATATCGTTGTGTTTAAGTATATTTACAGCTTACAGCTCTTTTGTTTTCTCATTCTTTGCCATTTTGGTAATCGACATTGTCGTAATCATAATATTCATAATACATATATGGCCAGTGTACTGGTTAGGGTTGCTGTGCATTAAAGTGCCAAGAATATTAAGCCAGTTTCCGAAGTCATTTTCATTTTAAATTCGATTTCAAAAATTGTTTACAACGATTAAGTTCACTTTCAACGATTTGGCTCATGACTTGTCTCCGTGTTTGTTGTCTGATAGCATTATTACCACACTTTTAAGTTGTCGTTTTATGTCAAATACTGCGATAATCTTGTGATCGCGAATTATAAATCATTAAAATTTTATGATTTATTTTAGTGCTACCGATTCACATTGGATCGCTTTCACTGAATGCAAATTAAGTGTATCGCGATAGATCCATTCATGCATTTAGGGGCACCTAAACACTTTTATGATTCTTGTTTGGCTCTATTTATTTCTGCTTTCCATAGAACACACATGATTTGTTATAGTTATACAATATAAATTCTGTAGGCAAATACCCCTCTTAACGGTATGTCTTATTAAACGTAAAAAAATAGTTTTTTTGCTTACTACCAAATAGTATTTCATCGGTAACCATCAAAAATAAGTAAATTCTGATAGTTCCAATGGCTCGAAATTGTATAATCAGTTGCCTAACCTTAAGGAGGAATATTATCTAATGTTCTACCTTGATTATTAGGTAAGTAATTTAAATACGAGTATTTACATGGCGTCTATGTCAATAAATCATTTATATAAACATAAGAGAATATTTATTTAGTATTTATAATTGAATACAAGGTAGAAAGACTCACCATTATTTAAAATCCTATCAACTTCAGAGTCTGTCATATCTTAAAAATCAATAAAATGCCCGTAAATAATAACTGGCGAATAAAATCAAACATATTTCTACAACTAAAGTTAAATAACTACTTATTGAGTGCTGACTTGACCATGAGGTCTTATAAAATACAAGTTATGTTTGGCCTTTGGCCATGTATGTTAACAAAGAAGGTTAACTGGTAACCTTGAGAGATTAAATAAGAACATAAACCATATAAGTAATAAATTATTGTACCATCTTTGTTCCCATTGCCGTGTATTTAAATAATATTTTTCTTATCTATTTTCACAGCACTTAAGAGGATAAAAGTGAGGTTATAAAGCCGAACGATCCTGAAAACATGTTAATTTGATGCGGAAAATACCTGATTATGTGCATTCTGTTCACGCATGTGGATCCAAACCCTAATGAAGGGGATTATAGACTGATCGTTGCCACAAACAGAGATGAATTTTACCGAAGGCCTGCGCTGGATGCCCGTCGGTGCGATGAAGCAGAACTATTTGTTATCGGAGGTAAATAGGAAATATTACACTTAATTAATCACCGTTTTTTTATTAGTGGCATATTTCACAGATGTTTGTATTTTTTTTTTTATAATTCTGCACAGGATCGGACTGGTATAATTTGCCCTGCCGATAAAATATTGAATGTGAATTTTCAATTTAATTTTTTTCAACACTATAGGCAAAACAATATACCACAGTCGATGCGCGTTTCGCCAACTAAGTTGGCATCATCTGGAGATGACTAAAACTAGAGTTCTTCAAGTCAGAGTGTGGCCATACATGTCATATTTTTCCTTGGCTCGAATAGCCACATGGTACACGACGTCCATGTTTATCCTTTTGACAGCTCGTTTTTATTCAGTTCTGTGTATTTTAATTCTACTGGACGGTTTATACCTATTTATACCTAAACTATTGCTACTAACCAATAGATCTGACCATATGGTATTGGCCCTCTGTCACTATTCATACTATTTTTACACCTTGTAATTTACTAGCATTTAAATGCATCCAGTCGCCTAGTATTTGTTCCATTCCTAATTAATCTTCAATTGCTACTATTTATTTTATGGTTGTTCTCAAACTCATGTTGGGCAACACTAGACTTATCTGTTCTACCATCTTTGAGATGAGCCATATGCTCATTGAATATAGTTTGAATTGTACGTCTAGTTTGACCAACATACTTTTGATTAACAGTCTTTACAACTAAATTTCGTAAATCCTCGACTTTTCATTTCTTTCAATTTTGTCTTTTAGATTGTCTAAAAATAGATAGTAGCAATTTAAAGTTAATTAGGAATGTAACAAATATAATTGGATGCGTTTGAAGGCTTGGAAATTACAAAGTGTAAAAAATGTATGATTAGTGGCAGATGGTCAATCCCACATAGTGTGTTCTATTAGTTAGTTAGTTACGGTTCACTGAACCATAACAATAGTTTAAATTTAAATATGATACATAGTTAGTATAAGGTTAGTTTTAATCATCTCCAGATGATGCCAACTTGGCTGTGGAAAGCAGCGTAGAATGCAGTATATGGTGTTTTGTGGAAAAACCACGTCAATGTTAACTTCACATCAAACGTCCCAACTTCAGGACTTAAATACAACAAATAGACTATTTTAGAAAATAAAATGTTGGAACTATAGAAATACTTGTATATTATCTATTCTAAATGTTTTCAAATGAGACTAGAGGTGTTGAAATATTTTTATTAGGTTGGAAATTGTATCAAAATTAAGTGATAGGTCTACAGTATTAGACTCGATTTCATGCAAAACCGCGATTAATGCTATAAAATTAATGATGTAAAACTAATTTGTGGTTATATTTTTGAAAAAATTTTTGACTTTCTGCGTAATAGGTCGAGAACAATCGTATTCTTTATAAAATAAATACGCGTTTATTAAGTTTGTTTTATAAAGATGCAGATTTATTTTGTAAATATTATAAAATTATACATATAAAAAAAACTACATAATAAAAGAACAAACACTAAGTTATAAAACAATGATAATAATTGTGACACCTGAATTACTGTGTTTGCTGCTAAAAAGTCCAAGGTTTTAAATATCATATTAAAAATAAATGTATTGTGTATTGCATAATCATGTACTAATAATGTTTGAAAAAAATTCTGGTATTTAAGGTAAGGATATGGAACCAGGTAGAGAAGGAGGTATGTGGTTTGGCTTTAGTACAAAAGAGATGAAAGATGGCAAGAGAAAAAAGCACTGTATCGCAACACTGCTAAACATAACAGGGGAAAAGGCTGTACATGCAGATGGTAGGGGGAGTACTTGTATTGGATTATTTAAAAAGCCCCCTTGATTTTCCTCAATATACAAAATATCTAAAAGACAAGTCGTTTAATGGATACAATCTAGTTACTGTGGAATTAAGGTGAGTTTTTAAGGGAATTTAACAAATAATTGATATTAAGTTCGAGCTCCTTTGTTTTTGTTCTTTTTAGTGGTATAGTAGTAAAAAAAAGCAGTGCCCATACACCTCTAGTTTGCTTCAGCTTAAAACAACTATATTTTATTGGCAAACAAACACAGATGTATATAAAATAATATATTATGAAGAAAAATATGAAAACCATTTTTATTAAACAATTTATTTTCAGTAAAGACGAAGCTAACACCTTCCATCACAGTAACACTCCTACAATAGACTCCGTTTACTCAGGGAAACAAACTCTGGCGTTTGGCAACAGCCCAACGTACAGCCCTCTTAGGAAGGTGATGGAAGGTAGAAATAAATTTGAGGAAATTATCAATAGGGACCTTCACAATGATGAATTGGTGGAAGAATTATTGAAGTTACTCAAGGATAAATCTAGGTAAGTTGTATCTATAAAAGTTGAAAACTGCTTTAGACATTTTAACTAATGAAAGTCAAATTAACCTAAAGCTAGGATTTTTTAAAATTATTTTCAGGTTATATTTTTAATATAGGTACATTTTTTTTAGTCATTTACCTGATCCAGAATTAGAAAAGAGGGCCCCAGTTGACTATCCTTTATTAAGTTCCATTTTTGTAAAAATAGAACAAGAAGGATATGGTACAAGGTAAGTATTTAACAATAAATCTTTTAAGATTCTTAGACGCACCTCAACATGTACATAAATGACATTTAGACAATATCTTAAGTAATCTTCTTCTTGAAATTAATTCAGGTTAGTTTTAACTCTAGACTGTGTTAGATAGAATTTGCAACGTCTTAACTCAATGATTAAGGACAAATTTATTTGTGTATATATTTCATCATTAAATACTGGATGTTGGGTTGCATGGCAAAGGCATACTTAGAATTGTTACTGTATACAAAGTGGGGCAATAGTGCGTCCGACTTTGATATGTCGAGTTTTACGATAGCTAGTACTTGAAGTTAAAAGGTGATAGCCATTAAATACAACTATAAATGTTAAAAGTTTATTTTATACTTGAAACAACTTACTTTCGAGGAACTATACGGGTGAGCCAAGACGATTTTAACAGGCCTCTATAATTTTATTTAAATTAGAGTGATGCAGATCAAAACATTTTTTTCTAAAGCCTTATTGTCCCTTCTAGAATACACTCCTCGTAATTATTACTGCCTCTCCCAACCAATTGGATGTAATGAGTATTTTTTGCTGAAATTATCATAGCTAGCTTGTATATTAAAACACCAGTCAGAATTATCATTTTAGACAAAATATGTCTATAACAGGTAATTAGTCATCTGTATATACAGAGTGAGCCAAGTTCATTTCTACAGGGTCAAGGGTGGCACAATATAATTTTTAAATTAATACCATGTATTTAGAACGATTTCTGAAACGTTTTGGCTCCAAATGGAACACCCTGTATATTTTTGCCACCATGGATGTAGGATTGAAAACGAACTTTCTACTGTTGATAATACCATTTCACGGTAAAAATAAACCAGTTACTATATTCTTGATTTAACAAAAGCCTTTGAGTACCAGTTATGAGACATCTGTGTATGACTAGTCAAACATTTCACTTCCGTAAAGGTATACAGAGGTGGCCAGCCCATAATTGTTCTAACATTCCTACAACCGATTTTCGCAATTTTTTTCCCAAATGGAACAAAAATAAGTTTTTTTATTACACACAGTCATCTAAGTTTAATATTATAATCATGAGTAGTATATGAGTGCCTGGGGCCATAAAAATCATAACTTACCAATAACAATCCAAAATTTGAAGGTCAGTCATCAATACCTAACGCTTTTTGCAGATGTTACTCTGGCAATTTTAATATGTTTATTACCATCTGTACATTTGGTTTGTCAAAGATGTAGCTCATAACTCCATAAATGAATATGTAGACATTGTCAGAAACAGTAACGGATTCGACATTAAATACAGTTAACGAAGCTATCTCCAATTACTAGTAAGCATATATCAGACGCTGTATAACTGTATTTCAGAAAAGGTCCTTTAGACCACTTGTGCAATGTCAGTCTTTCTAGGAGTTACTATGGACTCAAATTGCACATGAAAAAAACATACATACCAACTTTGTAGCAAGCTCTCAAATATATAGTACATATATTTTTATCTGTATGCCTGGAAATAGCATGTTGTTTTTTAAACTTTAGAAAGTCCAGGCTAAATTATTGTATTATGTGCGGGGGCAATGACACCACAGTTCCAGACGTATTTATAATTCATATATGAATTTGTTTATTTCCAAATTGATTTTAGTTTTTGTGTAGAGTTATTTAAAGTTTAGGTACCTACTGTTCCAGCCATTATATGTTTTCGAATGTTGTGTTTATGCAGGGATCAATATACAAATTATTAGCCTGTCGTGTAAGGAAAACATTTTTTTACTTACACTAGGGTACACTGATTTGTTGATTTGCATAAACACAACATGCGAAAACATCTAATGGCCGACACATTATGTATACCTAAAATTCTTAATCATCTACCTCAACACCTGAAATATTGGCCAGGTAACTTTGGAAATAGTTCTAAATGATTCTTTTGTGAATATGCAAGTTTTTATGTCCCTTATTAGTATGAACTGAGATTGACAGCTATCGTTAACTGTTTAATATGTTTTTTAACTGTGGAGATATAATTGATATCTATTTATGTAGTTATAGGTAAGACTACATACTTTGATAAGACCCATACTTGTCAACATGTTTAGATGGTAATGCAGATATCATCATTAAAAACATTGGGAGTTGATACTGCATTAGATGTATGTCTTTGTAAGTTATGGTACATATTGCCCAAGTCTTTACTCATCGTTCTACTATGTGTAGATAAATTATTTGAAACCAAATCTATTCTTCATTTCTAGGACACATACCATTCGGTTTGTTAGATTATGACTGGTACTAGCAACTATAGGACATGACCATCCAGAACCTATAGATATTAGAAACCCTAAATGGAAAGTACAACTGGTGATTAAGGGTATGAAAGGCTTTAGTTAAATCCTAGAATATATTAACTGGTTTATTTTTAATGTGTTGAATATATGAACAGTTGAAATATTTCGAATATGCATTGTAATGTGTCATATCAGGATTGTCAATCATTTGCAACACTGTTTATGGATCTCTTGGATAGCATATAATAGATTTTTAATTTTTTGTTACCAAGAGCAGTTATTGTTGGAATAAATCAAAGAAAATTACACAGTAGCCATACCAAGGATGGTACATACAAGGTGTTCAATTCCAATCCTACATCTTATTTACGTGACAAACATACATACTTCCATTTGAAAACTTGGAAAATTCAGTTCATGAGAGTTGTAATATTTAAAAAGCCTTTTAGGCCACCTGTATACTTTTAGGAAGTGAATAAATGGCTCAGTGAACATCACACGGATGTCTCATAACTGGTGCTACATATTTTTTCCTTAAAATCGATAGTTGTGATCGAGCTTAATATACTGGTATAATTTCAACACAAGAAATCATGACATCCAAGTGGTTGGGAGAAAGTCAATAATAATACAGGAGTGAAATGGAGGCCACAAAGTTAGGTTTCAATTACTGTTAATTCTTTTACCTGTCATGTTCCCCATAATATTTGATAAACCAGCTTTCAAGTTCTGGAATAAATAAATTCCCATGTGACTTTTCCAAGTCGTTTGGTTAAGAGCTTATTATATTTGTGTTCGTGAAGTACATTGTGATTGGATTTAGTCACGTTTAGTTAAGAAATTATGTTTGCTTTTGTTGTGTTAAAATTTTGATTGATTTAATTACGTTTGGTTTAAAATTTTGTTGTGACCTTCGAATGAAACCAACATGTCCACCTCTAGTCAAGGCAACAACGCTAACTACGTGTCTGGCAAACAATTACGCGGCTTGGTGTTCATTATTCTACTTTGTGCAGAGAAATTTTTTGTCAACCAAATCTAGTTTTCTTGTTTGTGACACGTACGATGCTTTGATAATGAGTTTTGACTGGGCCGTTTTCTTAGAACATACCATGCAGGATCCATAGATATTAAAAACCTAAATGGAAAGTAAACAAATCCAGTCAGGGTTATAAGAAATGATAACCAAATGTATTATATTTATTGCTTAATGTGCTAAATATATGATTATATTTTAATATCTTGTATTTATTTTAATATTCATAGTACAAAATCTACATCATTATAAAATATTTTTGTTTTTATCTTACCAGGACAGCATACAACTGAGTTGTAATTTTATGCTACCAAGAGTGTATCGGAGGAATTAATCAAAGAAAATATCATCAGCCTATAACCCAGCGTTGTCGGCACCTAATTGTGAGTAGATGAACTAAATTTTGCATGCACATATTGACAAAATTATACCAAAATAGGTACATATTTTGAGCTTATTATAAAAAAATACATTTACTTCCATTGTCTTTTTTGGGATTAATGTTTTAATAATTATATAATTTAAATGTATACATATTTTGGTACATAATATCATATAGTTGGGGATTTCAGTCAGATATAACTAATTATATTTTATTTTTCAACATTTCGGTTTTTTACACCATCATCAGAGAAACTATTAATTATTAGGTGTTTGTATTAACGTTACAATTAAAGAGTTATTCAGGAGGTCTTGTTACCCTAATACCCTGGATAAATAAAGCTAACATTGACTCTGGTCCGTGTCCGAAAATATGCAGTCTTTACCGATTATAAATAACTTCTAGTGCTAAATATTACTTCTGGTACTTACTTTTCTCCGACTTTGGTGCCCGCATTAAACTGCTCCAAAAAACATCGCCTGAAATGTAAAGAAATAAAACTCGGAAATAGAATAAATAATTGTATATTCAGAAAGCAAGTATTTTTATTTTATGTAAACATACTTTAAAATATAACAAATGAACTGTTTAAAAAAGTTAACTTGATGTTATGAAAATAAATTACCCAAAAATTTGACAAAATATAAAGTGCAGAATTCGCAACATTTTCTTTCTTTAAATAAATACATTAATTTAGTAACTAAAAATATTAAGACACTTTACAACACTATGTAAAGGAACTTCCAACAACAGAGTCAATTACCTATTTAAGATCTCTTTTTTTTATAAAATATATAGACTTTGTGAAATAAAAAATAACCAAAGCAAAAAACAACAAAAATAAACATAACAACTATTTTACAAATTAATTTGAGTTAGAATCAAGGCTTTCATTTACTATAAAGCTGGAAATAGGAAAGCTTTAACTAATTTTAAGGAATCCCCAAGAAAACTGACTGTTTTAAGCCTAGTAGATTTTTTGAGACAGCTGAACAATGTTTTTACTTACACGAGTCAATAAACTTTTTCATATTTTTAGACATTGGAAAAATGATCCAATTGTTAAATCATCTCGAATTTTCCTGCAAAACTATGAGATACCAGCAGCGCAAGACAAATGCTTGGTTACAATTATATAGAATGTAATAAACATCTCAATTTTCTTGTAAGATTCGTATAAGATCAGGAAATAATAGACCACAATGCTGAGGTACATTTATGATTTTAGAATAGAAAAAAAAAACAATATACAGGGTGTGTTCGAACTAGACAATAATTTTGAAAGCAAATTCTACTCGTATAAAAATTTAAAAAATTCAATATCTAATCACAGTTCCCTGAAGTGGCACGCCACAGGTTTTTTTTTTTCAAAAAGCCTCAAAACAATTGAGAGCAAATCAATCGATTCTGAATTATTTTCAAATATCAAATGATTTTATTCACTTTTTAAAGTAAAAAAATTCAAAATGAAGTATTTGGAGGTTGTAAAAATAGTTTTTATAAATATTTCAGTTACCAACTCGGTAATGCACAGTTGCCAAGTGGAAATTTTGACACTAGTCTTGAGGACAAACTTCAACAAGAATTTATATACCGACAACACCAAATTGTCTTTATAGTTCTTTGGTGCACGCAATCTTGCTGTAACAAATTATCACAAAATATCTTCTTTTTTTTTTTAGAGTTGATCATTAAAAAGTAAATATGTCATGGGCGATGAACTACACCTAACTATTACGAAGAATACTTATAGCAGATTTTTTGGTCCAAAAAAGTCAAAGTTCCTAAAGGATCAAACCCATTTGTGATCGATTAGGAGAATTTACTGCCTCATTGAGCTTAATTTTTAATTATCAATTTTAAGATTTAAATTTATTCTCCCCACAACCATTTACATAAAAATTTAACATATTTTGTCTATATATTACTATTTATCTGGAATAACAATTGATACATGGTACTCACCTGTAGGGGCATGAATATATCTGTAGCATTATGGCCTATCATCCGACCCTGTATATATAATATTTATATAAATAGAACTTAGCAATATGAAACAAAAAAGCCTTGATATTTTCCTAGATTTTAAAAGTAATAACAATGTATTTGATTAAACAACAATTTACAATTTGAAAAAAAGTACTTGTATATAAAATCTAGCTAGCTAGATCTGTCTAAATTTCAAAAATAACTATTTTAGCCATTATTAAAAAACTAAAAAATGACTTAGCTTCTTTTTATATTATTACAGCTATTTTACATATACAGTTCGACAAATTTTAAAGTTGGTACAATTTGAAAAACGTTTCAAGTGGTACAACAATAAAATCGTCAAATATATTCCTAAATTATTATTATTTCTTTAATAAATAAACATAGTTAAAGAGCTAGCTTTAACATTGATATCTATTTAATGCTTGAAATGAAGCTCTCAGCATGTTTCTGTTTAAAATTTCACTAATTTGCAACATAAAATCATGCTCGATTTTCAGAAAATAAATTGTTAATAAAATATATGAAGCTGATTTGAAAATTTGAGAAAAAACTTACTAAGTACCTAAAAATTGCATCGTGATAAAATTGATATATTGAATTATATATTTTTTTTTGTGAAAACCATTGTAGTTATAAATAAAATTATTAAAAATGACCTCACTGTTATAAATAATTAAAAAAATATACATTTTTTGGGAAATTTAATAATACTTTTAGACAATAAAGAAATGGCAGTGGAAAATATTTGTAAAAACCAATTAGTAAATTCTCTGTTAAAATATAATAAAATACTTTATATTTTCAATTAATGTAAATTTTTCCTCAGAAACATACTGCATGAAAAATTAAAATCCCTATAGAGTATACATCAAAAACGTTTCTTAATTGTATATATTGCAAACGCTGATTTTTCTTAATATCCGACTGTTTCAAAATAGCATTAGCATTATATTCATAAGAAAAAAGCATACACTCAATGTTACATATATCTACTATTAATATAGACACTTTTTACATATTTATATTTTATTCATTTACCAAAAGATCGAGATTTTTTTTTCTAAAACAAAAAATTAGTTCAGGCTAAAACCGTCAAAAAATAATTATTTATTCAACAACTATTAACTACATATATTATGGAATATGGATCAGTCATACAAAGCATGTTGCCAAAGCTGTTTAACTCGAAGTCATAATTCTAGAAATAACGTATAAATTTAACACAATTCTACCTGTGAATGTCTTTTGTTTAATGCAGCTGCTACATGACACTGCTTTTATTTACTAGATTTTCGGTTTTGTACACCACACAATTTCAGTTAAAAGTAATATTGTGACGACTTTCCTGCATGATATATTTCTGTAATTCGATAATCATTGTGGTAGTAAGAAAACTACTTAATTGTTTTGAAATTAAATACAATTTGTGCTTATTTTTGAAAACTACTACTAGCTAGTCACGTAGCTAGCTAGTACTTTGTCCCTTGTTTCTATTTTGTATAGACCTTTTACCCAAGAAAATCCAATCTCAGTTACTACGTATTATGACACAAATTGTTATTTTAAAAATGTGTACGTCTTAATAAATAATGATCAAAGTACGTGTAAACATCTTTACTACAAGAACTTATTTGGCATATAAATCACAGAATTTCTTTTTTGCAAAAATCGCTGACTAAATTATGTTTTCAGTTCCTTAATTAAATTATTAAAACTTTTTAAACTGGGATTTACCATTCACGAGATCCGAGATCTTTGCAGCAATTTAAAAATAACGCATTTAAAAAAAATAACAAATAACGCCTCCCAACATGACACATCTCACCCACTAGTAAATATTCATTCTTTCAGGCAGAATTAACTTTTTAAGATACAAATTTGTTTTTCACAACATGAATTATATATCCACAAGTTTTTTGTTACCTGTTATTAGAAAATCTAAAATATTAAAGGCGTGAACTTAAACACACACACAAACCACCAATTGTTTAACAAAAAATTGTCATCCTTTGAACGTTTAACGCAATTAATTAAAAACAAGCCATTATAAAATCGGCATTGTAATGTAATAAAACCAACTAAAAACTGTGGCGCCCAACGTAGCAGCCCCACTTTGGGCGCCAGAGTATTTTCTTTGATTATGTTACTTAGAACATGGATACAATTTTCTTGCTAAAACATTGCAATCGCGTATTCTACACAGGCACATTCATTTAGTATTTTCGGATATTAAAATAACGAATACTAACAAAACAAGTAGAAAAAAGTAAACAAATCTTTCCATCATAATTGAAGAATTAATTACTCAACTTGAACTTTGCAAGGGGAAAAAATATAGCACGCTGAAAACTTTATATTTACCGCAATATTGCTTTAAAAGGGTTTATAATGTTCAATAAATAAACGTGCTAAAACAACATTAAAAAATATCTTATAAATTTCATTGCATTACTTGATATATTCTCTGGTATATAAACATGTAGCTTTGACTTCATGCTCTTGTCATTATTAGACGGTATGTTGAAACTATCCTAGGTATTAAAAAAATAGTTATTTTTGACGATAATCAACATGGGTGTCTAGTTACAAGTTAAATAATAAATAACATGATTTTGGCCCCAAAACGCATACTGTGACATTTCGGGGCCTAATTGTTAACTATTTCTTAATATTGCTGGTTTACAAAAAAATATCGAGTCCATACCGTGGAAAATTCGAGATTTTCTTTTACACATATTTAAATTTTCCTTATTTTGTTCCCGCCTAGCTTGTTTTTATATAACTTTCAATTTATCTAAAATTCTCTCATCCGAGTCCGAGTTAATACTTCACCTTTTTTTTACTTATAAATACACTAAATATTTATAGGTTTTTTTTAGCTTAGTCTTTTTTTTTTTGTACAAAATTAAAGTTTTTCTTTTTTGACTAGTAATATCGATAACACATTTATTGTTTCAAGTACACTATCACTTATTTTCATTAAGACTCCTCTGTGTAGTACTGTACTTTGCCATTCGATTGGTTGACTATCGCTTCCCATGCTGAAAGAAATAAGCCATGAATCAAGACGTCATTATTCAAAGAAATGGCAGGATTATCAGGAACAGTTCTATGTAGGTGCAAAAATTACTTAATATTATAAATATATAGTGTCGTGAAAAATTTTCGGAGTTCCGCAACGCTCTTAACGTAGACCTTTTTGTTCCAACATTTCTTATTATTGATACAAATATAACTAAAAATGATAAATATTTTCTATAACGACACCAAGGTATATTTTTGCGACAACAAAAAATCTGACATTATTGCTTCGTATTTATGCATTTCTAGAATAAAACAACACCGGCACACAAAAAAAAAAAGTTGTTTGTACATTTGACGCCACCTACCTTCCGACATGTATTTCGACCCGCTGAATCCGAATTTGAAGTCAGTTTGGACCGTACACCCTCAAATATTGAGTAAATTGAAAAACCGTAAAAAATAGCGAAAATTGGGTGTTTCGGTAACAAAAAAATTTTTGTGGATCTAAACCAAGCCTAATTTTTATGTATTTCGATCCGCTGAATACGAATCTAAAGTATATTTAGACCATAAGCCGTTTTAAATCTAAGTAAATTGTAAAAAAACCCTCGAAAATTGCTAAAAATGGCAAAAATTTGTGATTATGTTGATGAAAAAAATTTTGTAGACCCGGATCGAAGAGGATTTTTATGTAATTTGATCTGCTGAATCCGAATCTAAAATATATTTGGCCCATTAATCCCTCAAAATCTCAAAAAATCGCAAAAATTCAGCGGGTCGAAATACATGTCGGGAGGTAGGTGGCTCTCATAATTGTCACTTTTTTTATAAACCAAATAAAATTTGAGGTCGAAAATTTACTAAAGTATTTCATAAATGAGAAAATAGATTCTCGAGGAAACAATCCAATATCTTAGCTAAAAAAATATTAACATTATATTAAAAATGTGCAAAAACTTACCCGATCCTATAAAGTTGACGATCTTGTCATGATTATGCGACGAATGACTAAACACCTCTGGTGCAACATACCTAGATATAAAATTCTCACAAATGTCCTCATTTAACAACTGTTCATTAACATCAAAACCAAACACTAAACCAGGCACCTCCTTGTTGCCGATTCCGCTCAAAATAACGACAGGAGGGGGACCCTCTTCGTCTTCACTAATGGTTCGTTCACTACTATCACAGTTAACATTATTTATATTTATATCGTTAGTAACAATATTCTGGTGACGTTCACCACTGGAACATTCTGGGTGATGTTCACCACTGGTATGGGTATAGGAGGGGCCACCTGGGGAGGCGGAGGACCCTGGGGCACTTGTGGAGTAATTGGTGGTTGCGATGGATTCGGAGAAAATTGCTGTAGGCTTGGTGGAGGGCGATTCATGAAATGCATTTTTTTCGATAGTCTGGACGTCAGGTATGTCGAGGGGCAACATCTGAGCGTTGAACTGGATAGATTCCTTCTCCTTAGAGTGGATTATCTGTGGAAAAGCCAGCAATTTACTACATTTTATTATAATAATCAAAATAAAAATGCGAGACTGATTTCTGTTAATAGCTACATTTACGTCATGCAATTTTTTTTTATATTACACATGTCACGTGTGTATAGACCAGAATACAGCTGACATTAAATGTTGAATAAGGTTTAAAAAAAAATCAAATTTTAATATATTTAATACACTTGTGGAAAACCGTACTCTGGTTTATAAATTGTATTAGCGCATATGGTAAATTTGCGTCCTCGACAATTTCATTTAAATAAATAATATTATTTCTTTAAAATCATGAATTAATTGCCTACAAAAGTTATCGTGTTACCATTTACGTATTACAACTTGGATTACTATGGACCAATTTTATTATTTAGTATAAAAATTGAGAAAATCAAATTTCGAATATGCTGTACACTATAAGGTGCTAAATAAGCACAAGATTAATCATAAAGTAGTGTAGCAAAGACTCATGAATGAATATTTGGTACAAACGTCTACCTAAAATTTAGGCAAGTATGAACATATGAGATAATTCATTAAAATATTAAATAATGGTAAAAATTATTAGTTTACCAATACTTTAAAACCACTGAAAATAATTATCTCGCCTATATTAAACAGAAATATGAATATTGATGAATGAATTACTCACCGATAAGTCATTTTGGATATCGTTCTGGACAACACACGATGTATGCGACACCACATTAACTTTCACATTATTATTATTACTATTACCCTTACTAACGTTTTTGTTACCAGGCGAAATGTTTTTAACCTTATTACTAACCGTACTGTTTTTACTGTTCGTTTTTTCCACAGAGACTTGCATATTTTTATTGTTATTGTTCGGAATTGCCGAAACATTTAATGTTGTGGACATCCGGAGGTGGATTGTTTTTCACATTATTTATCACTGGGGTTACAACTATATGTTTTTCAACAATTATATTGTTTACTGTTTGTATCACTTTAACTTCTGGTTTGGGTTCGATTTCTACTTTGATGGGAGATTTTTCTTTAATTGGCACTTTCTCAAATTTATCTGGAGATACCTTCTTTTCTTTCAGTTTTTCACTATTTTTCGCTATATCAGCATAGGAAATAGGCATATTTAGTCCATCTATAGGGAGAGAATGCACCGAGTCTACGTCTGAAGAATCATTGGACTTTTCACTGTGCGGCACAGAACAAGCTGATTTGCCTCTTAAGTCGGGGGAAGGGGCTCGATTGGCATGTTGTTTGGCATTGGAATCTGAAGTAGAATTTTGACGACGCCCGCTGCTCACGCTGTTGCGTCGTTTCTTGCTCTTCTTCTTCGGTTTGGTGACCACCCAGTTTTCAGAAGTTTCCAAGTTTTCTGCAGACACATTACTATAGAGACTCTGGATAGGTGGAGGCTGAAAATGATTTGATTTAATTCCAATCTGTTTTAAATCAATCATAACGTTATATTGTCATTTTTAACCCTACACCGACAGAATCTAGGTGTGCCTATTTTTTGTATTTTCTATATCTTTTACATCTAGGTGGCAAAACAAAAGGGATAAAATTAGCATGTTCTAAAAAAAGTCTGAAAATTTACCTATATACCTACATGTTCTTGCACATTAAAATTAAAATTGTTACAACATATACAAATAAATTTTATAATAGTGACGAATTCTGTGTGGATGTAAATTAACCAAAAAATTATCTCACCTCTACATTACCCCAGGACCTCCTTTCCTTTGGCCTGTCATTCTGTCCTTTGTTAGACCTCAAAACCACTTTACTTTCACTGTTCTTTTCGCTGCCGCTAGCAAAAGCAAATTCATCCAGCTTAGCCATTGAAATTTCCCCTAGAGAATTGCTTTTCTTCAACTCTGCCCTGCTTTCCTTGCCTTTAGAAGAGTGAGCTCTCTGTTTCTTGTTCCTACCACCATCTTCAGAGGTGTGTTGTTTGTGAAGTTGCTTCGATTTGTGGACGTTCGATTTTGTTTTGCCGGAAGATATGTTGTCTTTATCTCCGCCAATATATTGAATAAGCTTGTCAACGTCGTTTATAATGTCGCTACGATGACCTTCGACCTACACAAAGAGAAAATGGAGGAAAACTTAAAACATTTTATCACTGCCATTTTATTGTATAAGAAATAAATCAATTCTCATAAAAAATTACAAAAAAAAAAACAGAAAAAAAAATAAACAATAAAAATTTATGCTCACGTTTTCAGCAGTAAGAACGACAACATTCTTATCTGTCTGTGTCTTCTTTTTCTTGGCTTTCGTTCCTGGATTTTCATGAAGAGCATTGCCATTTTCATCCACTTTCTAGAATATCAAAAATTTTGTTAAAAAGATTGTTCAAAAGGAACAAAAAATTGAGGCTATATTAAACTTTTTTATGGTTAGTTACCGACTCTGAACAGTTTTGGGGACGTATAAACAACGAGAACAGAACATAAAAAAAAATGTTGTAAAGTCAAAGTAATTATCACCATTTAAGAAAATTTCATCTGACCACCCAGGATTTTTTGGGACACCTATATGTTCAGAAATTATTTCCAGAAGTACCCCCTTCTTGCCTAGTTTAATTCTATATTTGGATGAAATTTCTGACTATAATAGGAGCAATCGAAGATGCAAGTACATCCGTATACTTGATTGTAACTAGGACTTACACGTAAAAAATTTACATTTATCATAGGCAATTAAGACTACAATTATCCTCTTGTTGGCAAATGAATTAATTCAGAATTAAGAGGCTCATGCTTCGGTTAAATTAACATTAAAAAGACAGATATTACAAATGTTCCCGTTAAGATGTTAAAGATAATCAGTAGATAATCACCTTATACAACAATACATTGCATCAGATTTTGTAATGCTCTTTAGGTTTGGCCACCTTGAAGTTGAATGAACCTAAATATTTACTGAATTGTATTAGAAATGAAAGGCAGCAGATAAATATTGCATCATATTATTGTTTTATTTATTAAATATAAATATACAAGTACTATCTTTTACAAAGTACAGGGTTATTCATTATAAATTACCTACCCCTTATCATCGTTATTACTGCCTATAGAAAAAAAGTTTTAAATAAAAGTTGTGTGGTTGTGACTGAATTTTGTTAAAATGCTATCAAAAGTACAGTAGCGTGCAGATTTCAGGGGATACACAATTTTTTTTTTTAAATGGGATACCCTGTATATTATTAAATTTTTGGAATGATCCTTTGTTCCTGATTTCAATGTACCATATGTTACTCCTACCGTATACCGTTTTTGAGTTATTAAACGTCGAATATCTTAGTTAAACTAGTTACTCTAAATATGGAAAAGTTAACATTATTAAAGTGAGCTATGAAAATGACAACTATTATGTTTGATAAGTGACATTTCTTTAATGAAATAATCAAAAGGTTTACAGTGAGGAAGAAAAAACCAAATATTTATACAAAATAGATTAAGATTTATTTAGTAAATTTAAATATAAATAAATGATCTCATAAAAGATGTTTGATGTGTCCACCATTATTGTCAATGCATAATTGATAACATCTTATATTTATAATGGCACCGGAAATGGCTTCATTATTTACATTCAGATTGTTTATTTCAAGTCGAATCCTGTCTTTAATGACTTGAATACTATTATTATTATTGACAATGTCTTTTAGAAATCCCCAAAAAAATGAATCCATAGGGGTCAAATCTGGACTGTTAGGTGGCCAATTAAAAGGTCCATTATTCCCTATCCATATTGGGAATACATTATTCAAATGATCTCGAACGGGTAGGACACTATGCGAAGTTGCCCCATTCTGCATCCAAATCATATCATCAAGTTCGGCTTCCGGAAAATTCTGCAAAAGAAAATTTTCTGCTTCTGGGATAATTATTTCCAGATAGGTAACTCTAGTTAAAGTATAATCATAAAATATAGGCACAACAATTTTGTTTCTGAAAATTCCACACCAAACGCTAACAATTCTTCTTTCTGATTTTTTTATTTGTTTTACCAATCTTTTTTCTGTTGTGCTTTTTTTCCCAAGATCTTCGATTTTTCCTATTAAAAACTCCTGCCATAGAAAAGGATGATTCATCAGTCCATAATATTTAGTAAAAAAATCGGGATCCTCATCCAACTTTTGAATCATCTGGCGGCAAAAGTTCAGCCTTTTCCTTTTATGAGCCTCTGTCAAAACTTATAAGGGTAAATTTTATATGGTCTGTAGCTGTTATTTTTTTAACGGACGTTGGATTTTGGAATAACTTTTACCTAATTGATCGACTGCATTATTTATACTACATTCAGAATTTTCTAAAAAATAATACAATGTTTCAAAAAAAGTCTATTCACGAATAAATATGGATGGGCTTACCTTCGAAATGAAGCAGTATATCTGGCTGTTCTTCCTGGTTTGCTTGAACTACACGCTTTTTTCTACTAAAACTGGACGTATTATTCACCTTTTGGTAAATATTTTTTAACATATTTTCTGATGGTGTTGGACGATTTGGATACAACACCCTATATGCTCTTTTTGCTGCACGTTTATTTTTGTTATTTTGTATATAACAAGGAAATATTTGGACTTCTTTTTCCTCACTGTAAACCATTTTGTTTATTTCATTAAAGAAATGTCACTTGTCAAACATAATAGTTCTCATTTTCATAGCTCACTTTAATAATGTTAACTTTTCCATATTCACAGTAACTAGTTTAACTAAGATATTCGACGTTTAATAACTCAAAAACGGTATATGGTAGGGGTAACATATGGTATATTTTTTAAACCAGGAACAAGGATCATTCCAAAAATTTGCTCACTGAGTGCTATGAAATGGGCATTTAAATCGCTTACAGCTACATTAATATTATTAATACAATTTGAAATTCCTTGAACATTCAAGTGAAAAAGGCTTAAGCATGTATTCAAGCTTTCATTTTCCTTCTCAAAATGTTGGATAAATCTCTTCGACTTTAATTGCTAAGTTTGCATCGTTTTTCTTTCTTCTAAATTTATAATTCTCTGATAACATGGACAGGTTGAATCAGTTACTGCATGGTTGGTGTGTAGAGATTTTTTTAATCTTATCTTTGTTTCTACACAATTAATGCACTTTAAGGAATTTGACGTACAATCTGCTGTTTTGTGAGAGTTTCCACAGTTGAAACAAGTTACGTTATTTTCACATTTGGCTACAACGTGGCCATATCTCGCACACTTAAAACATCTTACAACTGTAAAACATTCATGAACGACACACCTTCTCCAGCCAATGTTCAATTTTCCATATTGACAAATTTTATTTTTTAGAGTCACATCAACAGTAAGTATGATATTCCCCTTGTCGATTTTTCCTTTCTGTTTATACTTGGAATAGACGGTAAAAATTGAATTATTAGTAACACCGATTTCATTTTGTTCGCTTAGAGATTTTATGATCATTTCATCATTTCCATCAATAAATTCTTCTTCAACTCCTCTTATGATGATTTTTGGATTTTTCTTTATTCCGTCATTTACACTACATGTGGTACCAAGTTCTTGTTGCACTGTTTCCTTTATTTTCTCCTTGGAATTAGTGTTACTACAGTTGATTATGATCGCCCCCTCTTTTCCATCCTTTATATTTTCCACCGCGATAGCCATACTTTTGGGATCAATTTTCCCCTTTTAAATCACTTTTTGTTTTAGTACTTTGTTGTTTCTCTTTTGGCTTTACAACCAGAACTTCAGTCTTCTTATTCTTAACTATATTTGCATAAGTTCCCGGTGTATCCTTTGGTTGCTTCATTTCTGAGATTTCATTCAACAGCCTATTAATTAAAACAGATTGATCAATAATTTTTTCATCTTGGCAACGAATTTCATTGTGTAATTTTTTTTTTCTTCAAGGAGAATTGATTCCATATTTTTTAATTTTGTGTTTAATACTTCATGTATAGGAGGACTCTGGCAGTTTTTACACATAAAGCTAAGTATTCTTCCACTTTTTAATTGTAGCACTCTAACTTCTGTAGAAGAGAGACCAATACAATCCTGGCAATATGTTTCTTTACAAAAAACACATGCATAAGTGTTACAAAAATGTCAATGGCAATAAGAAGAAATTATTAAAATATATGACATGAATTATTATTGAGTGTATTGAAGGACGCTGATAATTTTATTTCAAGGTATGTTATTAAAATTTGAATGAGGTAAGTGAAGAATTAAATAGAATGATTTTTTTAGATCAGGATAATGTATACTGGTATAAGAAGGTTATGTGCTGGCTACATCAGATATTTTATTTTAAAATTTAGCTTAGTTTAAACAAAATTTCTTTTTGACTTCTGCAGTAGGTATATAATAAAATATTCATTACCTTTCATCTCGATACGGCAATTCGGGGGTCGTGTATTAAGAATGTTTAATTCAACTTACTCTAAAATCATTATAGATTTTCCATTTCACTTACTTTTTTTTCACATTATTTGATGTGTTGGCTCATTTTGTGTCGCATATGTTACATATTTTCAAAAATAAAAAAAAATTTCGCTGCTTGAAGAAAAAAACACATGTAGCACAACATTTACTTCTTGTTATTAATGTGTACAACGTGTTTCCTGTAAGATTAGGAAAAAATAAAAATAAAACGTCAATGGAAACAATTAATTAGTGCTCTTTTTTAAAAAGAAAAAAGTGTATTGGAATTGGTGATATCACCAGATTTATCACGAGTTATAGTGATACTACGTTTTCGCAGATTCATACCAAAACAGTATATTAGCCTGAATATGCCGGTTCTCGCTTTATGTCGTAACTATTTCTATCAAGTAACCATAACCCTGACATACAACTTCCACCACAACCTAAATATGTTAGGGAACATAGCTAGCAGCAGTTGGATACTACCATGAGTATTTTCAACGAGTAAAGCATTTCATTCTACATTGAAATTCTTGTGAATCAAAAGCCATCTCCTAGATCCAAAATTGTTTCAAAAATCCTGAAAAAGAAGTAGCAATACATGTGATTCACAACAATTATACAGTGTTATTCAACTATTAGAAAATTCTTCATTGTCATTAGACGAGTCCTTGTTAACAAAGACCGATTGAACAAGCGAGATAGACTGAGCCTGTCATTACATTCGCTGGATGTGTTTTATTCCATCTCATTTCATAGTTCGCAGCCATCGCTCATTTTCGTTTTCTAACTAACCAGACTTGGCGATATATATAGGATATAATTCATAATGTACAAAATAAATAACAAATTCTAAAAGATGACCCTGGTATGCGAGAGAGTAAGAGATATAAAGACATTTTACATAAAATTGTGGGATCTATTTGGGAACTATTTTATGGATTCCATAACAAATTTAAATTCAAACGATCAATTTTTAGAAATAAAATTTATAGATGATACTATATTCACTTTCAAACCTGTTACTGTTAAAAAATTGAAGATATAAATAAACAAGACGCACACCTTGCCTGGATGGAATATCAGCTAAAATGTTACAGCTTTACAGTGGATATTGACACCACTGACACATATTATTAATGTGTCATTTGAACTACTAATAGTGATTTACCTCCACAATGGGAAATATCATGTATTAAACCAATACCCAAGAAAAAAAATCCTGACCAACTTAAAGATCTGCGCCCTATTAGCTTACTTTGGGTACCTCTTAAAATCACAAAATCAGTTATAGATGAACAACTTTCAATGTACGTCCTTATAAACTCAACAGTTCCTTATAAACTCAATAAGTTTACTAGTGTGAATACAGGAAACTCGATACAAACATCACAATATAAATCAGTTGATTCCGGTGTTCCACAAGGATCTATTTTGGGCCCACTTCCCTTTAACATATTTATTGCAGATATATCGTGACTTCAGCTACATTTAAAACTATACATGTATGCTGATGATATTCAACTGATACAGTTTTTCTCCTACAGAATTTCAAATTGCTGAACTTCACATAAATGATGTAAGTCACATATAGTGTGGAAATTAAGTAACGCATAAATTCAGTAATTCCGTTGATACTAATTTTTTGGAAAAAATCTCGAAGGGGTATAGCGATTTTAACTTCGGCAAATATTTTCAGTCTATTTTCAGTTTCTTATGTCATTTATTTTTTAAATTATGACGTCATCGACTTTTTTTTTAAATGACAGCCTATATTTTTTTATTATTGATTTTGGTAGTAGTTTTTATTCCGGTTCCGACCGTATAAAATTTTCAATATGTTATATTTGAAAAAAAATCGAGAAAAACAGTCTTAAAGTTCAAATAACAAAAATTCATTAAAATGGGAAAATTTATCTAGTTGCCTAAGTTTGACGGAAAGTTATCGACGGCACATTCGTTTTTATTTTGAAATTATACAAATAGTTGAAAAATCGAACTAATGTGATACACCGGCAACTAGATAAATTTTCCCAATTTAATGAATTTTTGTTATTTGAACTTTGTAACGCATAAATTCAGTAATTCCGTTGATATTAATTTTTTGGAAAAAATCTCGAATGGGTATAGCGATTTTAACTTCAGCAAATATTTTCAGTCTATTTTCAGTTTCTTATATCATTTATTTTTTTAAATTATGACGTCATCGACTTTTTTTTAAATGATAACCTATATTTTTTTATTATTGATTTTGGTAGTAGTTTTTATTCCGGTTCCGACCGTATAAAATTTTCAATATGTTATTATTTGAAAAAAAATCGGGAAAAACAGTTTTAAAGTTCAAATAACAAAAATTCATTAAATTGGGAAAATTTATCTAGTTGCCGGTGTATCACATTAGTTCGATTTTTCAACTATTTGTATAATTTCAAAATAAAAACGAATGTGCCGTTTATAACTTTCCGTCAAACTTAGGCAACTAGATAAATTTTCCCAATTTAATGAATTTCTGTTATTTGAACTTTAAGACTGTTTTTCTCGATTTTTTTTTCAAATATAACATATTGAAAATTTTATACGGTCAGAACCGGAATAAAAACTACTACCAAAATCAATAATAAAAAATATAGGTTGTCATTTAAAAAAAGTCGATGACGTCATAACTTAAAAAATAAATGACATAAGAAGCTGAAAATAGACTGAAAATATTTGCTGAAGTTAAAATCGCTATACCCCTTCGAGATTTTTCCAAAAAATTAATATCAACGGAATTACTGAATTTATGCGTTACTTAATTTCCACACTGTATATGAATGGACAGTCCAAAATACTCTTAAATTAAAAGCTAAGAAAAGTCAAAATATTGTTTGTGGAACTCCCCAGCACTTATATGCCTTCAGTTTATTGAATTGTGTGAAAGGAGATTTATACACATTGTGGGATTTGTTTTAACCGTTTTGAGAAGAGAAAAACCAAATTATTTGTTTAATAAAATACAAAAAGCGCACTGTAATCCACAATAGAGATCTTAGACAAATTGAAAATAAAATTTGTATTCCTTCTTACAAAAAATCATGTTTTCGATCTTCCTTTTCATTTATAGCAGCATATATTATTAATAATTTGCCAACGCATAATCGTCATGATTAAAATGTTTGTTACAAATACACGAATATTTTGAAGGAGTAGTTATCTCTGCGAATCGCTAACAACCACTATTTTAAGCGTGTTTTGTCTCTCGGAAACATATGTCCGCCTTTTGTTTTCAAACAAAATGGAATTGCACAACACTGAGGCATAATTACCAAGTTTTTTTATTTACTGGTGTACAAAATATAATAAAACACTATAAACATGTTCTGCGTCTAACAATAACTTTTGACAGTTACTTTACGCCACCAGTGGCGCATCTGGTGAGGTTTTTTTTTTTCAGTTTGTTTTCATTTCATGCTGATGTATATTTTTGTACATGGAAAGCAACACCATTTGACACTTCTTTTTTGGAAAAAAGGGTTTCATGTCTGTACTTGTTCCGCTTTTTTTTTTTCAATAAACCTATTGTATTGTATATGAAACGTTATGTAATATTAATCGGTATATTAACGAGAAACATTCTACAAGTGATCCAGAATGTTTCAAGCTTGCAAATACTACGTCGGGAGATGTTGAAAATCTTTTTAGCTTTACACACGTTTACCCCACAAAGATCTTTTTTCAGCAGAAAATGCGCAATCTGACCCATTGTCCTTGGTAACAATATTACTTAATTCATCATCTGTCACAATTATCGGGAATGTAGGTATTCACACGGGACGCAAATCTGATTTATCATACTTATTACCACTTAGATTTTTAAATCTTAGCTATTTATAAAAATACAATATACCACAAGCCTACATAAATTAATTACAATATAATGAATAATGACCTTATATGACGTAGATACAGTTATATGTGAATGAAGTTAAAAATGAATATTATGTACATATAGTTATACAGGGTGACCGGCTGAAAACGATCTACTTGAGTGTATGCCATTTTGAGGCAACTTTAGACAAAACACTTGACTAGGTCGATTTTATTTTCAAGGGGGACACTTAAATGCTACTTAACCCCTAAACGGGGTGATATTTATCCTCAATATTTCAAATGGCAAGAGAGGTTGTAATTTCTAGGAAACTAATATCTCAATTTTAAGAAGTAAAATGTCATTATAAACATAATTTAATAGGCTTTAAAACGATGTGTACTTTGATCCCTCCTGCCACCTGAAATTTTGGGGGTAAATATCACCCCCGTTTAGGGGTTGAATTGGTGCCCAATAAAAATAGCGAATTTAAGTGTCCCACTTGAAATTAAAATTTACCTGTTCAAGTGTCTTGTTTAAAGTTGAGTCAACATGGCATAAACCTAGCAAAATGTTTAGGTGGTTGTACGAAAATCAAATGAGATTAAAATTATACAGGCCTGAATTACATTGGCCTGTATAATTGGGTGTTACAACTTAAAAATTATAAGTATTATAACATAAAAATATTTCATGTTTGTCATGTACAGGGTGGGCAAATTTCGATGTTTGTATAGGGTAACTTTCGGTAATTGTAAGAGATTCAAAAAAATGGAAGACACATTCTCGATATCTTTTTTTGAGACAAATTCACTGGCAAAAACAAAATTTGCTATCGTCTTTTGTTTTCAAGTTATAAACAAAGTTCGATTTTTCGACTTTTAGACACGTCAATACCTTGGTTGTCTGTAAAGTTATGAAAATACAACTTTTACAATCTTCAGGCACTTTTTTCTGTATAATATAGTGGCATCAGGAAAATTTAAAAAAAAAGGTGCAATTTCGAGTTATGGCATAAAGTTGTATTTTAATGGGAATCATAGCTGGGCTATAGTTTAGTTAAAAAGGAAATTTTTTTCTCTTTTAAACTATATATCATATGTGGGGTCGCTTTTGATGTGTAAGTATTTAAGAGCAAAAATAATCTTTTAATAGATTACTTTTGCGCTTTTTTTATATTTATTCCAAGTAGGCATGTGTTATCTATGAGAGTGTTTATCCGTTTGTCAGTAAATTGCATATTAATGATATTGTTTCTGTCATAATTACACCCCCATTTAATCGTAAAAAGTGAAGATGTCTTATTAAAATTATGAGAAATATGATATGCTAGAATGCTTTATTCAAAGTAATAACAATTGCGATATTGCATCCGAAATATATTTCAATCGCTATCCAGAAAAAAGACAACCTAATAATGCTATTTTTAAGAGGTTAAAAGAAACTCACATTAATTATGAGTCCTTCAACAAGCTACGATCAAAACATTACAACATTAATGATGCTGAAGAATCTTCTATAACTGTATTTGGAATGGTGGTTGAAAATCCTTCAATTTCAAGTCGTCAAATTGAAGCTGATTCTGGGATTTTAAGACGTCAAGTTTTGGGTATTTTGAAGACACACAAATTCAGGCCTTATACAATAAGGAAACAACATCATCTGCAACCATCTGATCTCCAGCGACGATTGGAGTTTTGCATATGGTATCGTCAAAAAAGTCAGCAAGATACATTGTTCTCTAGAAATGTAGTTTGGACAAATGAAGCCTACATTAGCAGTGCAGGAATTTTCAACAGGCATAACGAGTACTATTGGTCTGATATGAACCCTCACTTTACCGTTGAGGTGCGATCTCCGGCACGCTTTAGTTTTAGTGTTTGGTGTGCTCTACGTGGCAATCGTGTTTTAACACATCACATATATCAAGAAAATCTTAATGGTCAACAGTACTACGAAATCTTAAACCAGAAAATTATTGAGGAATTTATGGACAATCCACCCTCAATTGAGGCAAGAAATCAGTTCTTCCAACAAGATGGTGCACCACCTCATATCAGGCCTGTTTCAGAATTATTAAATACCAATTTTGGAAATAACTGGATGGGAAGTAACGGACCAGTGATGTGGCCACCACGATCACCTGACTTAACGCCACTGGATGTTTTCTTTTGGGGCCACATTAAAGACAAATTATACAAGAAAACCAGTACCGACATAAATGAACTCGGACAAAATTTTATAGACTGTGAATTCCATTTCAAAACGTCATATTTATAATGCACTTCAGTGTTATGAAAAGGTGCAATTTATGCATCGTACTTAATGGACATCAGTTTGAATATTTACTTTAATTTGAGTTTTTATTTTGTAATTGTAATTTATTATAAAATTATATATAAATATATGATTTTTTGGTCTTGGCTTGTTGAAGGACCCACAATAAATGAGATTTTCTTTTAACCTCTTAAAAATAGCTTTATTTTGTCTTTCTGGATAGCGATTGAAATATATTTCGGATATAATATCACAATTGTTATTACTTTGAATAAAGTATTCTAGCTTCTCTTTTATAATGTAATGTAACGTAATGTATTGCTGATATTGTCTATTTTCAATTGACTTATCCTATAACTATGTAAGTTCTCTGGATCAATAAATTATTATTATTATTATTATTATCATATATTTCTCGTAATTTTCGTAAGACATCTTCACTTTTACGATTAAATGGGATGTAATTATGACGGAAACAAAATTATTAATATGTAATTTACTGACAAACGGGTAAACACACAAAAATACATAAAAGTAATCTATTGAAAGATTATTTTCGCTATTAAATACTTACACATCAAAAGCGACCCACATATGATATATAGTTTGAGAGAAAAAATTTCCTTTTTAACTAAACCATGGCCAACTATGATTCCCATTTAAAAAATTACAACTTTATGCCATCTCGAAATTGCACCTTTCTTTTTAAATTTTCTCGACGCCACTGTATTATACAGAAAAAAGTGCCAGAAGGATGTAAAAGTTGTTTTTTTTTTTTTCATAACTTTACAAACAACCAAGATATTGACATGTCGAAAACTTTTGTTTATAACTCTGAAAACAAAAAGACGATAGCAAATTTTTGTTTTCGCCACTGAATTTGTCTCAAAAAAAGGAAATCGAGAACGTGTCTTCCATTTTTCTGTACCTCTTACAATTACCAAGTTACCCTATACAAACATCGAAATTTAACCACCCTGTATACAACGATATGCGACACCATCTAAGATACCTTCGTAGTAATTTCATAAGAAAAATCTTATTTTTGGATTTTTCTGAGGAATAAAAATTCTGAAAATGCCCATGAAAATCCACTGTTGTACAGGATTGTGTATTTGTAAAAAGTGTGCTTTGACCCAAAAAACGGTCAAATGAATGTTTAGCTTTTTACAGCTACACTCACCACAAACAGAGTGGTTTCCGCACAAAATTACAGATTTTGGAAAACTCGATTGGGTAATTAATTGCAGTAGGCTATATTCTGAGAAAATAAATATCAAACCTACAGGAAAGAGAGGAGTTATATTTGCGACTGCATGGATGCCCTGTAAATCATGCAATAATTGCCAGGATGTGGCTAAACTAGAATATTCTCCGTAGGTAGATTGTACGTAGTAGTCCATTGATAATCTGACCAGTAAGATTACCGGTTATGACACCCCTTGATTTTTATTTATGGAGTATTCTTAAAAGTAAGATAAACAAATCTCGACCTTGAAACAGACAGGAACTATGTGTAGAACAAGACATGCTCGTCAACAAATTGCCAGGGCAGAACATAAAAATGTAGTTCGTAATAATCATAAGAGGATAGAAAAAGGTAAGGTTATTGAAGGCAAGTTAGTAAAGATAAACTATATTTACCTGTTTTCTTTATTTATTTGTACAATTTGTTTTGTAAGCGTACCTAGCCTACTACATATTTGAAAATTTGCGCAATTAGTGGCATGATGCCAAACTTCTTTGTTTTAGTTTTTTATTTATTTGTTTAATTAGTGTGTATAGTCTTTGTTTTGTTTCACCACGGATGCATAAGTTATCAGAAATTTCATTATTCTCAGGTACAATCTAAAAACAGGAATTTTCTTACGGAATTTGGTACAAAGGTATTTTAGATGGTCTCGCATATTACTGTGTACTCAGATTTGAAATAAAAAAATCGCTAATACGATTTTGACACCATTTCAAAAAAAAAAAAATTAAACAAATAAATAACAAATCAATAGGCCAAGCTTTATATTTTATAAAATTTAATTGACCACAAGGATACACTCCTCAAAGATCTACATTATAAAAACTAATCTAAATCGGACCTAAAATAAACTTTTTTATGGGGATGGTTTTAGGCAAAATGGGACATGCTATGTGTGTGAATTATTTTATGCTCAATTTAAAACTAAAAAAAAAATATATTGTATTCAGTTGTCACTACCTCTACTGAATATGGTTTAATAATCCAAAATGGGCATTCACCATTTTGCCGCTTCTCGATTAACATCGAAGTAACCACACAAACCACAAAAAAATTGCCACCAACAATCAAAATCACAAAATACAGAATTTTAGTCACAAAAACAGTTGATATAACTATTATTTAGTTTATAAAATGTACCTTGATCACAAACATATGATATATTAATTGGTCATGAATAGACAAAAGTGATGACCTTTTCACTCTAGCATAAAAACATTACGTACATATCATTAATAGTAATTACCTAGATCACATGATCACCACACATTTGACTAAAGTATCTATTTTAGTGTGCATTTTTTAATGTACTTAACTACATTTTATTCAGAGAATGGTCAGATATTTAGAGATAAACACTTTTAGTGGGAAAAAAAACTGATAAAATCTCAACATACCTTGATTTAACCAAGTCAAGGTACAGGGTGTCAACTCTAATTTTAACCCCCCCCCTTATTTCCTTATTTTTAAAATTTTAAAATGTGGCCTTATCTGAAATTTTCCGAATTTTTCAGAAATAATATTCAAAATTATCTAATGCCAACACATACAGGGTGGTGAAAGAAAAGTTTTTTTTTTTAATGAATGCCCTGTATATTTTTTGATGGGTTGGTGGTAGTACTCTTTAAGCTGATTTCAAAAATGTATAACCCTTTTGAGTTTAGATCAAAATCTGCCGAGATATTCGAGGATAAACATGAGAAATATTTGATTTCACTATTTCGAGGTGGCTTTGCATTCTGACTTAATGGTTATTTTTAACTCTCAAAACAATTGACTGAATGTTATTCTAAATGTCATCTTTACATTGTTTAAAAATTACGTGCAAAATGAGGTATTCTGTAGAAGAAAGATGTACAATTGTCGAAATTTGTCTTTGTTTAATAAAAATAAAGCTGCAGCATGTAGGGAATTCGCTAGAAGATTCCCTAGTATTCGGTCTCTGCAAAAAACACATTCAAGAATTTATATAGTAAATTTAGAATAAATCATGGTGGTTTAGCAGGTAAAAAAAGGGAACATGTTAGACTGTGCTTACTACTGATGTGGGTGCTTACTGCTGGTATGGAAATGGTAATTCTATTAGATTTTATTGAAAATAGAAAATCTACAAAAATGGTTCAAGAACATTTTGGAATTTCTAGGCAAATATTCATACAGTTTAAAACATAAACACAAGTATAGACCATTTCAATTTTTGCAATATCAGAAACTACGCCCCCAAGATCTGCAAAACAGACTCAACTTTTGTCCGGAAATGCTTCACATTTCATCGTTTAAATGGAAAAAATTAACTTATGGGCAACAGATAATCCTCATTTAGTATTCCCCATTAGACAACAAAGATGGACGAGCCTCAACATTTGGTGTGGGATGTTAAATAATAGAATACTTGAACCTATTTTTGTACAGGAGAGGTTGAACGGTTAAAATTACCTAAATTATTTAAGAAATGAAATAGAGGATCTATTATACAACCAAATACCACTTGCACGAAGGTTTGAGGTAGTGTGGCAACAGGATTGGACACCTCATAATACTAATTTGGCACGCCAATTTTAAATCAACATTATACAGTGTGGAAAGACAATGGTGCTCCAATTTCATGGCCGGCTCATAGTCCAGACCTTAATCCTCTATACTATTTTTTATGGGAAACAATAAAAAAACAATATATATAAAGAGGAAATTGAGGATGTTGATGTATTAAGACAAAGAATCATTGAAGAAGTTAATAGAATAAATAAAAATCTACATCGTCTGCAACAAGTTCGGTCAAATTTCTTAAAACGTTGTCAAATGTGTATACAAAATAACGGAGCGCATATTGAAAATCATTTCTAAGTAACTGTAAATATATTTTTAATACCTTTTTAAATTAAATGAAGTTGATTTTTTTGTTAATTAATGTTACTTATGTATTTAAATAAGTTTTCAAAAATGTTTTCTCTTTTAATAAAATACATGTTTGACCTTGGGGAGATCTTTAAGTATTTGATGTTTACTACTAACAAAGATTACTTTGACAATTGAAAATCAACAATAAAGCCAGAATGCAAAGCCACCTGGAAATAGTAAAATCAAATATTTCTCATGTTTATCCTCGAATATCTCGGCAGATTTTGATCTAAACTCAAAAGAGTTATACATTTTTGAAATCAGCTCAAAGTGTACTACAGACCCATCAAAAAATATACAGGGCGTTCCATTAGAAAAAAAAACTTTTCCTTCACCCCCTTTGTATTGGCATTAGGTAATTTTGAATATTATTTTTGAAACATTCGGAAAATTTCAGATATGCTACATTTTAAAATTTTAAAAAATCTTCATAAATAAGGAAATAAAGGGGGGTGTCAAAATCATAGTTGACACCCTGTACAGTGGAATTTTTCATGTGGAAAATAATTCAATTAAATCAGTTATTCAAGCAGGTTACATATTTCTGAGTTTTTGCTTATAATTTTTAATTTATAGGAGAAATTAAATTTTTTTCTTGACGAAGCCATTTTTTTAACTAATTTGAAAAGGAAATATTCCAATCTCGCAAACATTTACATAATTCAAAATTTACGCTATTGTGATGTTCACTTTATACGCTGAGGAACAAATAAACTAGCAATAAGTGAAATGACTGGTTGCATGCAGTGAATTTGTAGCAGCATCTACCTGTTGTGACTGTGTGTATTAATAAATATTTTTCCCCAATTAGAATTACAATCTTGCTATTTAATCGATAGTTGGATAAACACTTTACATTCGTATTAGTCTACATTTTGGCACATTTTATTGTCTATTTCAGAATCACAGCCGGCTTAATCCAGTAAGCTTCATAATACCAGGTTATCAAATCGTCCTCTTTCAATATGTTCCTATTACGGCGGCACATTAGGTCGCCGATATCCACCGTCCATTTTAGTATTCAACTAGAATGTGTACATTTTAGTAAATAATCATTTTATGAACAATAATAATCATTGTCAATGTTTTAACATTTTTATCAGTTGCTATTCCTCAGAAACGAAATGTAAACCATCTGAAATGATCACAATACTCGGAAAAAAGTGTGTTGTATATTTCAGAAAATCAACGCTATTTCAGCAATTGTACCAAAATAATATGCAATATATTTGAAAACCTGTACGTGAAAAGTGTAAATTTAAACAGAAAAAAAAAAATAATCGAATGAATTTTTTGTTGTTGTGAAGAGCATCAAAATCTAAATTTTTGGACCATATTGCCATCCTCCCGGTATTCACGCACGGCTTACCGCGATTTCTTTTATACACCCAAAATTCCAAAAACCATATTGGTAATTTTTTTCATTCAAAATCTGACACTCTTCAAAATACCTTTATACCTAATTTCATCAACAAAATGTCAAAGGGTATTTATTTTATTGCGGGAAAAATTTGGCAAAACCCATTAAAATATGTAATAAACGAAGCCAAGTAGGCCTTGGAGAGAAACAATCGACTATTGACTGGAGACAATAGATAACATTTTAAGTGGCATGATAGGGCAAGTGATACCTCATTTAAAAGGTCCTCCTTCTATCGGAATTTTCACTATACAATTTCAACCATTCTGTTCTCTGAAGCCATTAATATTTATTACATTAGGATTTACTAAGATTCGTAGTTATTGTCGAGGCCTTCTAGGGACCATCTTGACAAAGCAAAAATGCAGAAACACGTGTCGGTGGATGATTTAAAGTTTTGAAGTGATTGTTCAACTGGTGAGTACTTTTGTTTTATTTATTTTTGGTTCTACTGAACAGAGTAGTTAGAGTTCAAAATAACATTATTGAGTTGAGTCAGTTGTACTGAACATAATGTGCATAATATCTTTTTTATAATACAACTTTCAGCATTTTGGCAAATAGCCGGGAAAATAATTGTTTAAAAAAAATATATGTTTTACTTATCTCTGTGATAAGTTTTTGTAAAAGTTAGAAAATAATAATTAGCAAACACTTTTTAGCGTTATTATATTCCATTTCATTTCAAAAAAGATATATGTATAATTTATGATAAGTATTTAATTCAATTGAATTAAAGTGGCTACTAAATTATCAAAATAGCTTTGAAGATACCTAGGACTTGAAGTACTGATTGCTTTTCATAATCATCAAAAATAAAAATAAAAATTTATCACGTCATTAAATTATTTGACAAAAGAATGTGGAAGATAAACCTTAGCTGTGACCTTATTAGGAAATGGAGGATGTCTCACTACATTGAAAATTAGATTTTCATTTATATATGAGTCTGTATTATATACATACAGTATCCATGTTAAATAAACACAAGCCTTTTATTTTAATATATTTTTTTAAAAAATTTATCCTCTATAAGAGCATTTACCCTGTCCAGGCCCTTAACATGGAGAGTATGCTGTTGAATTTTAAACATATATAAATATAATCTCTTTAAATCAAAATTTCATGCACTAATTAATTTATTTCATCTACACTTAATTGCAAATGGCTAGCAGAAATTACATTCTTTCCCCGGGTCTTCTTTCCTCGACTAGACAGTACAAACGCATGGCCTACAATTTTCTTTTACCCCCAAAATTAGAGAAACCACACTAGAGACTTTTTTTAACCAAAATTTGATACTATAGTGTTAATCAAGACCTCTCAAAATTGCTTTGTACCAAATTTCATTAAAAAAAAGTCAAATGACATTTTTTTATTAAGGGGCAAAGTTGGGCGAAAACACTATCAAAATATGAGATATAAGAAGTTAAGTAGGCATTGGAAAGAAAGAGTCAACTATTCAAAGAAAATATGTCTTCAATTTCTTCTTTTGCTTTTATTTGTCTACGTATATTAGCTACCGGTCGTGAACTCCGGTCTAGTCTCATGTCCCTGGCCATAACTTTTACCAAAATGTTAGAATTTTTTTTTACAATTGAAAAAATAGAGAGAAAATTTTATCAAAGTTACTACAACCTGTACGTACGCATCAAAGAATGTAATAATTTTAAAAGTAACAAAAAATAAAAATCTACCTTCTCTTCAGGATCCTTCCTCTGAGTTGGAATATAGATGTTGTATTTGCTGTGCAACACCTTTGTTTGTAAAGACTCCAAGTCATACGGTTTCTTATCCATGCCGCTTTCAAGATCTAGTGGAATCGGATCATCAACGTTGGCACCAGCTATTCAGAAAAAGTTAGGTTACTTTTAGTATTTACCAACCAGATATCGGTTTGATCATAATATACAAGAAATATGGTCATGTACTAAGAAAAAAACCAATGTTATTAAAAGCACCATCTTGATCATTATAAAGTACATACTTTAAATTTAAAAAAAAAAAAAAAAACAGAATAACAAAAAATTTAGCTTTAAATAGTGAATAATATACACATATGAATTATAGCGTCAAAGATTTAACTTGCTGAATAATTTTTTTACAATTTCTGTAACGATTTTTTTAATCATGAATTTGAAAATCAAGATATACTTCCAAAAAATATTAACAAGTCACTGCTTATGGGTATCATAATGATTGTATTACATAAAAAAAAAGACAAACAGCAACTAACAACAAAGGTTTTTCACTCAAAAATCTTCAGAAATATTATAAAGTATGTATTAAAATGTTTAGAACTGTAATTTGTTGCCAACTTCTCAATTTTACAAAGCCTTCTATTTGTAACAATATTCCATTGAACTATAGTTACATTCATAATTGACAAATCTTATTTGACTGCCAGGTTTAATTGGAATCCAATAAGATTCAAAAAAAAAAAAAAAAGCAATTTAAAAAAATAATTTTTTTCCAATTATCTAACATCAACTTGTAAAATTACAATAGAGCTTTTCGGGTGCAGAAAAGTTTTAACCAGTAGTTAGAACCTCTGAATTATCATTGGTCGAGTTCAAAATCAAAATTAATTTCAACCAATGATAATCGAGAGGTTATAACTACTGGTTAAAACTTCTCTGCAGCAAAAAAAACCCTAATTTAAACCTGTCCAAAGCATGGTAACATATCACATAAACAGCTGATTTTTCAGGTTAGCATTTGACAGGTCTATGTTATGTCCTCTCAGTGATGAAATCATCAACGCAGATAAGTCTGAATTGAAATACCACTAGAAATACACACTGCAAATGCTTTATGTATGTTATAAATAAATACACGTATATAGTTTATATCTTTTAAAACATTGAAACAATAGTGCAATATTTTTATGTAATACTGTCTATCAGTCAGGTATTAACTACCTACAACTACTTTGTACTTACAGATCTGCAGAGTAGCTTTCGGTCGTAAACTTTGTGGCACCTGGAAGAACCATTTCGATAGGAGATGCCTGCTCTTGATAATTTTGGGCGAGTGAGTCATGCTCCAGGAGACTCTCAGATTCCATGTCTATGGCAGTATACTCTTTGTCCTTCATGGCCTTATTTCTTGAGCTTCTTCTAGAAACTGATAGTCACGAGTAGGTAAGACACTGGAGTTTACATCGCAGGGCAGGCTCCCTACAAAATGGGAAAACCTGTATAAAACTGCCTAAATTATCACAACCTCACCGGTTATCTCTACGTATTTCTATATTTTTATGACAGATAACGAAAATGTAAATTTTTTTATCTTATAACATATCAGTAAATAAAATTGATAAAAACTTCTCGTATGGTTTTCATAAAAATAAAACACCCGCAAAAATGGGTGTATTTCAATAATTCATAGGTTATGTTATGCGCTTATCGATATTTTAACTACTTTATTCAAAAAAAAATTAAATAATCGTTGCAATAAAAGAAAAACTGATAAGTATGCCTTGTTTAAACATTACACTTGGTTGCATAATTTGTTGGTAAAATAAAATGTGCAACCGAACTACTGGTGACATGACAACAAAAATCGATTTGATAAAACAGACGGGAATCGCTAATTTCACAAAAAAAAAAAACTCACATCGATACGAATTCCCCGTAAGTGATTTTAGAGTTTCCATGTTCATCGAAATGTCCCGGCTTCAACAAGTAAAATTTGTGGTGACGATTTATTTTTCCAAAGCTCACTAATAAAATCTATCAAATTCGCAAGACCGATATTTTTACGCAAATTTAGTAATGAAATGACAAATGACTATAACAATAGACTAATTTTACATTTAAAACACTGCAAACACATACTGAACTGTTGGAATTGCAAGACAAACCATCAAAAGGCCGAGATTTGCGAACGAATGCTCGCAAAAAAACGTTTAAGGTTATGTCTACCGAACATAAAAAACTGCTAGAATCAGCGAGTTCAGAGTTGGCCTTGGACATTTTCATTGTCTCAGGACAAAAGAGAACCGAAAAAAACCATTTGCAAAAACAAAAATAAACAAATACCTTTGTCGTCTACTTGTCCTAAGTTTTTAGCAACGGTCCTCCAATATTGTACAGGGGACACCCATAATTTGAATGAAAATAAGGAAACGCCATCGGAAATATCACAGCGACATAAATGTACTAGGTATGTATAAATTTATGTTATTGTAATTGGACAATAATAATAACAATGGGAAATTATAAATAGATTGAAATGATATATTTTAAACGCCCACATTGACGTGCGTAGAGAAAAGGTAAAGGATATCAATTGTAAATGAAGATTTCTAATTCAATATTCTATAAAATATTACTTTTCTTCCAATTTCGAAACGCCCGTACAAGAAAATGACATATTTTACTTGTATTTCTTGTTATATTATAGGTACCCATCTGTCCAATTATTTTCGCAAGATTATTAAACTACTAAGAACACGCACGTCGGTTTTATTTTATCTAAGGGGTTATTTTAAGGTAATTTCTTAATGTAGGCAATATTTTATACGAAAAAAGAATGTATAATCCATTCACAATATTTTGACATTACAGTTGGCTATATTTTCTGTTAATACGGTTAGTACTACCACAGACTACCAGTATAAGGCATAGGGTACTTACTATCTGTCTATGTAACAACAATGGACATGAAAAATCGTTACGCAACAGACTGAATATTTTGTGATGGATGGACAAGTTAAATTTAAACTATTATTTTATTATGATGCTACGATTTTTTTTTATGATAATTTCCATACACAAAAAAAGAAATCTAGTCAACAATTTGTTTGGAAACTTGTGTGTTACCAATGGTGAATAACCTCACAATTTGTGCGTCCATTGATAAAAAGTACATAGCCAGCCAAAATTTTGTAACCATTTTAATAGACACCAGCTGATTTGAAAATTCAGCAAACTAACAATTTAAACAGCGCTACTAATATTGGGTATTTATAATTCTCTGGAAATTTGTTATCAGAAGAGTATGTAAAATGTGTTTTTATAAATGCGGAATTATAATGTGCCATATGCGGTAGTGAACAATTTTAAGTAATTTTAAATTTATTTAGCAAATATATCAACATTATATATATATTGTTTACCTAATTGTTCATTTCTGGCATTTTTTTCAGAAAAAAAATACGGTAATGGTAACAGAATAGAATCATAATGGTTTATTTATTTTGTGACTACAAGAATCGTTCAACACAAGGTAACTTATTGGTCGATGATCAGAAAATGGTTGTAATAATATGGACACATTATAATATACAGTAAATGCCCAAACACCCTCGATGAAAATACTGTATGTTAAAATCTTAAACATTGTTAGAGATTATTTAATAATTTTGTTTGGTAAAAACATAATTTGAGTTCTACTGATAAAAACTAGTTATATGAAGCTTTTACAATTTAATCATGCTTTTCCCAGTCACTCACTGCCGATTCGGCGTCCAGGGAGCAGGTTATCTTCCAGAAGTTCAATATATTCTTGTAAGTTGTCTCTTAAAATATTAAAGATTTTTTATTTAAAACAAAAAAAGATATCAAAAATATATTATAAAAATGTCATGGCTTAGAAAAAGTATATTCATTTTTCAACTCTGATCTACTGAAAAGGTGTCAAAATTTTTTAATTAGATAGGCACATAAAATCCGATTTGAAAATTATTTTTTTTTGTTAACTTCTTATTTCCAAATTATAAAATAGTAATCTTAGTTTTTTTAACGGAAGTTTTCGCTTACAAAAATCGCTACTTGTAATCATGAGGACGGGCATTGAAAGAACATAATTCACCAATGATGGGAAAAATGAAACAGTTTTTAATGTTTATTTATGTATTGAATTTTACATTAATAAAATAATAAAGCGACATAAAAATAAAAAATTGTTTAAGTGGGTACTATAAATAAACACTTACCTTTTATTTGACCTCTCACACAGCTGGTATATTTGATTTACCTGAACCCTATATCTACAATGCATTACATTTTTTATTGAATGAAAGAGAATTCATTCACATTGTATTTTCTATTAAAATTCGAGGGATTTTCAAATATCCTTTGTAATGTTACAGGTATCACAAGTATTGTCCACAATAAAAGGTTTTCTTTCATTCTCATCTTTTTTTAAACCACTCTTACTCAAGTAATAATCAGTGTTTACATCTTATTTTAACACTGGAAACTGGCAACGGAAACACCGACGGCAGTCTATTTTGTCAGGTTGTCTATAATAATTGTTCATTTTAACGGGCGTAACTGCGACGTCTGATATATTTGTAATAATTAATGTACACACACATATCAGCGAATGTTAAATTTCCGTTTTTATTTTATTAATTCCGCAGTACCCTTATAAGAATAATATACAAAGTAGAAGAAAATATAGCATCTTTTATAATCATTGGTCCTTCGAGCCGGATAAAATTTTGGGTTAAAGAGTTTGATAGAATTTAAATCTTTTAAATTTTGGTACGGCATTATATATTTTAGGTCCAAGGTAAGTATACCAACGTTGCCCAATAGTTTTATACATTCTTGGTGCTATAATCAAATCCTTTTTATATCTGGTGTCATAATTGTAGTTTACTTGTTGGTCATTAGCTATGGATTTACGTTGGTATAATATTATCTGTTGGAAAAATAATTGTCTGATATCAAATATTTTGGATTCACTATAGAGGTCAGAGGAGGCTTGGGTAGGTGTAACACTTATACATTATTTTTATTAGCCATTTCTGAATCACCTCTTGTTTTCTTAGATAACAAGATGCTACACCCCCCCCATGCAATAATTCCATATGTTAAATGGGTTTGCACTACATAATGCATAATACATAGTTAATAAATGTCTGATATCAAAAAAAATTTTTTTAATGTTTACATTTGGCGAGAAGGCATCGTAATTTTTTAACTAGATTATCTATATGGCTCATCCCATCTAAGATGACTATCTATTATACCTTACTAAATACTAAAAAAAAGGGGAAAAATTTGGGTTTTAACCAGGGGGGGGGGTTTTTGGGGCTTTGGGGGGAGGGGGAAAAAAAACCCAGCCCCTTTAAGAAAAAAAAGATTCAATTGGCGCCGGGGTGGCCCCGTCGAAAACGGGGGGAAAACTTAATAGGGATTAGAAAAATCCCCTAAGTAATTATACCACTGAAAAGTTCGTCTACTATCTACCGACAAACGGTTCGCTATGGTTAACAACGCTGCTAGCAGATTTCAGTATCGTATCAACATTCGCGCTGCGATCGCTCCATCGTGCTGGCAACAGACGGGCGACTGTAAACTGCGCATCGTATATTTAGTGGTCTGGTTCAATCTGTGGACGGTATATTAATGATGCAGGTGTTGCTCGGGCCTATACTGAACCATTGATTTGGACCAAATAAAAAAATATGTAAGTGCAGGTAATTATTTCTAACGCCTCTACTTATTTTATATCTTCAAGGTAACGACACTGGAATTAATCCCACTGCGCCAACTGTACCGATAAGTTATTTTTCTTCGACTTACCGCCTTCTCTTTGACGCGCGCTGACCGTCTTCCTCGTCCTGTGTAGGTGGTGCGTCGACTCGAAAAGTTCCTCCTTGGCAAGGTTGTCCAGACTACCGCCGTGCATCATATTCTCCGATATGGAGCTGGGTTTCCGGCGATGGCGACCATTCCGCCTCGCCGAAGGATTACAGTGACGTACCAACTCGGACCCGCCGGCGCTGGCCGCCCTAGCAATGCGCTCCTTCTCTTCCGCCTGTATGAGGAGATGCTGGAACAAAAGAGGGACATGCAACGTACACGTATTATAAAACAAACAAGCGTTAAACACTAAATAATGTGGTCTATATGTAAATAGTCCATCAAAATGCATTGTCAGGCGACAGAATAGTAAACAATTATAATTTATTATCAAAGGCCAAAGTATATACAGGGAGAAGCGTAATTACGGAGCAATACGTTAGGGGGCCGACAGTAGACAAAAAAAGAAAGGTCTGGAAGTGACTTTCATGAGCCTGGCTGGTACCACCATCATTATGCGAAACGGACTATGGTCTTTAATATAGAAAATTAAAATTTATTTTCTGTCTACTATAGGCGCCTGAAGTATTGCCCCGTATTTACGAATCACCCTGCATAATAAACATAACACACCGACATACAGTAGAGAGCGAAAAACGTCGGTGACATTGATGACAAACATCTTATTCCCGGTGTCAACGGAATCATTCGACAAGCCATAGTTTCCAGAGTTTTCAAGATGTAAGTCCTAAACTTGGCAGGGGTAATACGTACCAAAAACGGCCAATTTTTCATTATTGACACTTTCCATCGCTACCGGTTTCCTCGGAAATGACCCCAACTTTGACATTTTAAATGGAAAGACCCTGTATATTCTTACATTTTTGGATTCCAGAGACGATTTTAAGTACGATTGTCTAGTTTTAAAAAAAATTTTTGAGACTCCTTGATTGAGACTCCTTGATTTTTTAGGGCCATTTTTATTTTTGCATCTAGTGTATAGTGAAGTAATCCACTCAAATCAATCAAATGGACCAAATCGATAAGAGAAAAATGTAAACAAGAAATTTTTCAAATTTGTTTAGTAGCTACGACCAATCAAAATTTCCTAATCACTAATTTGTAATTATGTCAACTTTTTCAATTGGCAACATCTTTTGTACACCCAGTAGTTATATACTAATTTTCACGACAAATCCATTGATACCTTCAAATCGAAAATCGGTGTGATATTAACTCAAATACACAAGTTCTTTGGTGGATAATAATTAAAATATCGAGAAAATACGCTTATCAAGTACCTAAGTAAGTATGCCATGGAAATTGAATAAAACTAGAATCAAAATATTCATTTTGTCAACAAAACAAGGCTGCAAATAATAAAAGTGTGCTATGGAAACAAAAAGAAGTTTGACAGATAATAATGATACGTGTGCAGTTATTATCATTTCCTTCATATTTTGTACTGTTGTTGGTGTGTCTTTATAAACAATTTCGTTCACGTATCCCCATAAAAGAAATCCATTTTTATAAGATCTGGGGATCTAGGAGGCCATTTAGTGGGTCCATTTCTTCCAATCCATTGAAGTGGGTAGGTATTATTTAAGTGGTCTCTAACTGCATTTACACAATGTGGCGAAGCATCATCTTGTTGAAACGACATCCTATTTCGAATCCTTTCAGGAAGATTCATCAATAATTGTGGCAGATAGTTTTCCAGAAAATGTACCATTAAGGAAATGTGACCCTATTACATGTTCTCCAATAATTCCTCCCAAACGTTTATAGACCATTACAAAACTGTAGATGCCTTTGAAAATCGTCATCAGATAGTTCCTGGTGCATTATAATATGATATGCATGCAACTCATTTGTTTTTAAGGGGGCCTAGTCGGGAAAAAGCTTCGGATAGCTGTGTCACTCTCTAGAAAGTTTTTATACATGCGCCTTGAATAATTTTGCTCTTGACTATACCTTCACTGGACGTTTTATTCACCGACTTCATTGAGGTGCGATTCCCGATAGAGGTGACACTTCTTTGCTCCATTTATAGTGACAAAGATACTTAGGGCGAAGACAACACAGCGGTGCGACGTCGCATCGCAGAAATCAACGACGTCGTAGAAATTTGCGATGCGACGTCGCTTAGTACAAATCCTGGGCGAAACCACAACACTGCGGTGCGACGACGCATCGCAAATTTCCACGACGTCGTTGATTTCTGCGATGCGACGTCGTACCGCAGTGTTGTGTTTTCACTTATGAGATCGGCAATGATTCTCTCAAGCAACGCACGTGCAAATCACTGAAGTCTGGTTGTCTTTTATACGCGACTTTTGGTGGTATTATTGTCAACCTATAAATCTTTTATTGTATTTTGCGTGTTATTGTTAATCAAATATTTATTTTTATATTTATGCATATGGCTAGATTTGTACTGCGAAAATCTCGTTTATATCCTTTAGTATTGTATAAAAATGATTTATTTTATTGGAAAAAATGTTTTATGTTGCCAGCAGCTTATTTGGTTTTTTATATTTGATTATAACACGCCATACATACATCAAACGTGTCGCTTCTGGTATAGGTCTTCTGTGGCCGTGCAATGAACTTTCATCGCATCGCATTGCGGTGCGACTTTGTTTTGCGATGCGTCGTCGCACCGCAGTGTTGTGACCTGCAACAGACGTAGGACACGTATTGTGCGGTCCACATATCACTAGAAGCGTCTTCTCTGCGATGCCGTGGCGATGAAGTTTTAACGTTGCGTCATCGCATCGCATCGCCGTGCGACGTCGTTTTTGCGATGCGACGTCGCTCCGCTATGTTGTGTTTTCACCCCTTATTTAGAAAATTCTTTTTTAACCAAATAGTACGGAATAAAAGTTTGAAACTTGCTGAGCATAATTGTGAAGATTCATTCTAGACGCCGTCGCCATGTATGAATTTTACCTCGAATTTTACCGATTGATATCATAATTCAGGAGCTAATCTCGTCCAAATTTCACTTATATTTACAGTATAAATTTTCCCTACATAAAGTGAAAATTAATTAAAATAGATATACATGTACCCTCTAGTACACTTTCAACTACTGATCCTCCAAATTTGGTGTAATTTGACCAAACCGTATGGAAGAAATAAATTTTGAAAAATTACCTTACAAACACTGGTTCGATTAGCCCTCTTAAGATTCGACCAACAGACCGTCTACTTATTCCTACTAATGAGCTCACTTCTCTGTGACTAATATTAATATGGAGATTCTCAACCGTTGCCAGCACCACAGAAAACTCATTTTCCTCGTTCACGACACGTTTTATTCTTTCACTTTTTTATATTCGACATTTCCAGAGGTTTTGGAAGCAGCTAACATCAGAAATCCTTTTTTCAGGTTACCTTTGCTCATAAATTCTATTGGCAAGCAAACAATTTATGTCTGACTCGCCCAATACAAAAGTCATGTCTACAAGTTCCGTTTTATTAAAATTCATTTTATAAAACTCGAAATATTCTAGATTTAATACAAATAATAACTGACGACCGATTAGTGCGATAAATGTTCGTCTGTACAAGACAATTTATACTAAACTAAGGTTTTATTGCTTGTCGAATAACGAAAACAGCAAAAAAATTTACAAAAAAACTATTACAGTAAGGGACCAGTTAAATACTATTTACCCACCCCAATGGATTGGAAGAAATGATCCCACTAAATGGACTCATTTCAAAAGGATATAGAGAAGTGTGTCAATCAAAATGTGGAGCACTTATTACAATTTTTTCTAATGAATTATTTGAAGAAACCTCTATTTTTTAAGTTTATTCCTGAATTTTGTACTTATTATTCAATAAAGCGAAATTGGTTGCAATTAGCCATAGGGAAGTACTTACAAAAAATTTTCGTTTTTCATTTCTACATCACATCGTCGAAAAATATACCATTTAAAAGAAATTAAGAAAATTCAATTCAAAAAGTTCTTTATTGAAAAATAATTTTTTGGCAACCCTGTACATTTTTAGGAAGTAAAAAGATTCAAAAACATTAATCAGATGTCTCGTAACTAGTATTCACATAAGTTTTTCTTAAAACCCATAATTATGACTTTAATTTTCTGTTATAGACTTTTTTATCTAGTTTACCTGTAATTTTTTTTTAATTCTAGCTATCGTAGAACTCGAGATATCGAGAACTCGAGATATCGAGGATATCGAGAACTGGGGCGGGGGGGGGGGGCCCCCACCCCCCCCCCCCCCAGAAAAAAAAAAAAAAAAAAAAGGGGGATAACCAAAATCGCAGCACTCTCTCCTTTTTCAAATAACACCATTTTAGATAGGTACTCACTTAAAAATTAAAAAGTAAATAATATTGTACCTCAAATCATTTCAATTGTCTCAGCTCTTTAAGCTCAAATATATTGCAATCATTGTACTAAATAATAAACAACTGTTCGTCCATGCTCTTTGTAAGGGCTTGGTATTATAATTTATTGAATCGTATATAATTTACAACAACCTCTGTTATTATTCACCACTAACTATCACACATTTATCACTGCGCCTTCAAAATAACGATGCACGTCGTACTAGCTGCCGTATTAGACTCGTATCAGTTTTCCTTTCCTCGTTGCAGGATTCCCTTTCCTCGTTGCAGGATTCCCCTACCAGTCATCCGCTAGTTATGACATAGGCTTATCATAGTTACGATAGCAATGGCTTCTTAGTCATCTTGTATTCCTGAATAAACGTAAAAATACTGCCCTATTTTAAGTTTAATTACTTACCTAACAACTCCTTAAACACAACATGTAATACATTTTTTTCAATATTTGATGCATTCCTTAGTCATATTGCAGGGTATCGAAAACAAATGACACTTAGTAAACGATATTAAAGCACATTAAGAATACGTCATATAAAAATTCAAAACAAATTGTCATATTTTGAACTTTAATAAACTGAATCTCAGTCCCCAAATTTTGGGGCAAGGTCACCTTTTAAAAAATAATTTGTACGCTCATTTGTAACATTTTGCTAATAAAATTACTAATCTTTATGAAGGGCAATTTAACGTTGAATTTTAAAGGATAATTTGTGTACATTAAATAAATATTTAAAAAAATACAAGCACTATTCCACAGATATGCCGGACCTTGTATATTATTTTATTTGTACAGTATTTTGGGACCACCCTATATGTAAATTTTGACAATTACAATAATTAACACATCCTTATATACTTTTCTGTTCAAGTTCTGTAAGAACAAAAAAAGCAGGGACCAAAAACGGCGATAAAATGAAGTAATTTTGCATCCTACTACTGTTTGGAACCTCGACATCGATAGTTTTGGTCAAGCCTATGTTTCTACAGTTAACTAGGGGGTTGACGTATTTGTTTATCAAAAGTTACACGGGATTCCTTATGCGCTTTGACTGTAAGATTCATATTCCGATTTGAGCATTACGATCGGGCCTTAAGAGAAACAACTTCTGAAACAACCACCTAAAGTGTATTCAGTGGTCCGTGAAATATCAAAAAGGGACGAGAAAGACAATCAATCAATAGGGCTTTTGTTTCAGTAACTATACATATATGTTTACAAAGGCATGGTTCTTCAGTAATTTAACTAGTTAAAACCATATATACAACACAACAAATAAAACAAAAAGAAACTCAAAAAATCAACTCTACAAATCTCTTCAACCGTTCATCGACTGAACGTAAAAAAACGTTTAAACAGAAATCCTGCGTGGCAATTGAATCACAAAAAACAAGAAATAAATATTTAAAATTTGTTAAAAACTCAAATAAAGTCAATTATAAATCTCTTGAACCGTTCAAGCTAAATTGCTTCGATTAAACGTAAAAATAAAAAAAAATACTAAGTGGCAATTAAATTATCAGAAGAATATTCTGAACTAGAATCGTCACCGGTTTGAATAATAATTGGTGCTACGGGTGGCAAAATAGGATACTCGTTTTCTTTTTGTATAACATGACTTTCGCATTTTCCCCATATGTCGCTATTGCTCACTTCATTTACTACTTGTATATTATCAAGTACTACTGCGCTTAAAGTTGGTGACTGCTTACATTTCCGTAAATGTTTCTTTATAGTGATCCAAACCATCTCGATCGGATTAAATACGCAATAATACGGTGGCAACCGCGCGAGCGTATGGCCGTGTCTTGCAAAGATCATCAACTACATATTAGTTTTTAAAATTATGCTCCTTTATACGTTTTAATAATTCTTTCTTTATCGGAACCTTTTCAGGGATGTCCATATTTTTATTCCTCATAAATTTTAAAATGTCCTCCTTTCTGGTACTATTATTAGGTATTTTATGTAATAAACGCGAGTGATACGAAGCATTGTCCATAACAATAACAGAATTTGGAGGAATGTTAGGTAGAAGCTGGTCAGCGAACCATTTTTCGAACAAATCCGCAGTCATGTCTTCATGATAATCAGCAGAGGATTGTGTTATGTTTTTGGCCGACAAGAGCAATGCGTTGGATACAAAACCGTATTTGCTTCCAGCATGAAGAATTATAACGCGCTTTCCTCTCGAGGAAGGTGTATTCAAACTACAATTTTTGAGTCATCTACCCAACCGTACTGAACAACAGTGTGTCAAACCAGGTCTCATCGAGATATACTATATGCCTATTTGATTCACGGTATTCTTTCATTTTATGTAGGTATTCTCGTCGAAGTTCAACGATACGTCGCGATTCCATTATAACCATTCGATTATCTATTTTTTCGTAGTTTTCCAGAAAAAAAAAAATATTATTTTTAAGTTGTAGCGAATCCCAGTTTGTATTTCTTTCATATGGAGAACCTCCTACGAGTTTTTTGGGAAAATTTGATAATAGGGCTGAAAAGAGTGTCTTTTATTTAGAATAATGTGAAAAATTCAGAGTGGCACACTTCGTAATATTCGAGAAAAATTGTTCCTTGCTAACTTCACATTTCACTTTTTTTGCATATTTTGGGATTCCTACGGGTTTTTGAGAAAAACTAATAGATAGACTGAAAAAAAAAAAACGCCTTTTGTTTAGTATAATGTGAATATTACAGGGTGGCTCACGTCCTCGTTTTCGAGGTAATAGTGTATAAGGAGTGAATATATTTTAATAACAACCATTGGCGGAAAAGCATAAAACATTTTTAGTGAATTGTCCGCCTCTTATAATTGTCTCGGAGACCAATACTATCAGAGACGTTGCTAACTCAGAAACGTTTCTAACCTCACACACATACAAAATTTTGAGAAAACCATCATTCGTCTTGAAGCGCCCTGAGGATGATTAATAAATTATATTAAAATGTCAACCATTTTTTATATACCACCAACAAAATAAGTTGGTGATCCAAAAAGATTAATATTCATGTTGCCCATATTGCGCTTACCTTAAATAATTTACTTTTTCCCTCCCTGTCCTTGGGATTTTTGTAGGTGATGGCCTCGTCCAGCAGGGCCTTCAGCTCACCATCGTTGAGGTTTGACAATGTCTGTAAACAAAGAAAAAAAGTCTAAAAAGATATTTTCTTAAGCCCAAAAATTCGAACATTTTTATTGTCTAAATTTATTTAAAATAAGTGTTGCAGGTATTAAAGAAGAACCAAGTTTACTTACTAGCGCCACCTACAATTTTAATAAATATTAAAGTATGTTTTTTTTATGTCCATCTGCATCTGTCACGTGATCCTTTCAGTTTAGAGTATAGGTAAACAATAAACATAACCTACTCCCATGCAAATTGTCAAACTGAGTTTAAAAAGTAGACTGAAAGTGTGTAGCTGCAGATGCTGTATGGTTTTACATGGGCTTGCCTCCAAAATTTTCGGGAGGGGGCGAGGCAAAATTTTTTAGAAAATGCGTCTGAATGTTTTTTACTAGAAAATATTTTCCTATCTATAGAATAAAAAAAAAAATCTGAAAAATATGGAATATAAAAATATTTGTTTTGTTAGCATTGCTGTCATAATGTATCGGCAATCACAATTGATTTAATTGCCAAGAAACAGGAAAGCGTATGTTTTTGTTTATACGGGAGGCATGACACTCGTACAGTGTACCCAATAGATATAAGAACTGTTTTATTGCGTATATCCAAAGTCAGTTGAAACGCTATAAAACACCGACAATGGAATTTAAACGCCCGACAAAGGGATTTACTCATTTAATGGATAAAATCCTTTGTCGGCGTTTTTATAGTGTTTCAACTGACTTTGGAAATACTACACCATTTGCATGTGTCGGTTTATTCTTTTATCAGCTTAGGATTGGCTATGGTCTTCCATGCGTCAAGAAAGACTATCAGCTCCGAGATCAGCCCATACTACTCTATGAATAGAAAATGAATTGTGTGAGGCAATCAATTTGAGCGATATTAAAAAAATTCCGAAACCAAAGCGCGCAAAGTGCTTTTTTAATAGACTATAGAGTAAATAACTCTGAAATTAATGAGCAGTTTTAATAAACTATTATACTTTTGAAAACATTTTTAATTTATTCAACACTTCTACGACTCTAAGAGCACATTTTCCACCCATATCACGTAAAGTACTTACTAAAATTAAATTTTTAAAAATGTTTTTTTGTCGGTTTTATTATTTATGGATATATACATTTTTAATTTAAATGCAAAGTAGGTATATGAAAGGTATAGGTATTTAGAGAGGTGACAAAGGTAAATCTGCATATGGGCGGCGACCCTGGATAATACGGTCTTGTCTAAACCATACGAGGCGCTGTTCTGCCAGGTCTGTAAAGGAGTAGGTTAGGTTACCTCTTAACTTGGGTGAGGAGAGACGGAAGGGGAATGTAACGCGTCATAGTGTATGCCGTGTTGGAATCATCGTTTGTTGTGTTCATTTTATAACCGTTTTGTGTGGTTATTTGCTATTATTTTGATATTTTGCTTATAGTTATTTATTAGTTATATTATATTGTTATGGACCTCGTTTTATAGTGCTTTTTTGACATTTTAAGTGACCTCTGTATTATTATCAAAGGACAATATTTGGTTTAAATTACATTTATTTTTGAGGTGTGTACAATAAGATGAAGTATATTTATTTTGAGGAGAAGAAATATCCAGTTAATAGTAAATAATTGTTTTAAGTTGACTGGAACTATATGCAGTGGTGCTATTTGTAAGAGTAATGCTGAGAAGGCAAAAAAGAATGGAGAAAAAATATCATTTTTCTCGTTTCCTACTGACATTTTAATTAGGAAGGAGTGGATTAGAAAATGTTAAAGAAAAGAAAACTTTATCGATGATAATAAAAGATTTTGCAACTGTGATTTTGAAGAGGAATGATATCAAAATTGATGAATGTATTGCCAAAAAAAAAAAAACTAACGTGTGGCTAATTTTATTATATTTTAGCTATTTCATCACTTAATTTGTTGCCTGAAACTGACAAAAATGTCCAGCCCAACTGCAAGAGGTGAACGTGTTAAAACTAGAGAACGCAAAGAGATCGTTAAACAAATTTTAACTCCATTATTGTCTATAGGAAATGTGGAAAACATTCCATCCACATAAGTAAAGGAAATCCCCAAGAAGGTACATATGAAGAATTACTAAGTAATTATAATAGCCTCTTGCTAGAGAATGAAGAATTTAAGAAAAAAAAATCAAAGAAAACAAAAACAGCCATTCGTCGAAATTACGTTTTCTCCGAATCTCCGTTGAAGGTAAACAATTACTATCCTTGAATTATGGGGAGGAGCGCCATCTTGTTGAAAATACATTCCCTGTCGTAAATGGAAAGGTAATTCAGCTAAACTGTCCTCAATTTCATTTTGCAGAAATCCCAAGTATCTGGCACCAGTCAGGATCCTTCAAATATTATTGGACCAATGATTCCACTACCGATTATTCCAAGCCAAACATTGAAACCGAACCGCACTTGAAAATTACCCTCCCGTAATAAATTTTGATTTTCTTGTGACCAATATTTTGTATTTTGTCGGTTAAATAATCCCAAATTTGTAAATCTAGACTCGTCCGAAAATAAAATCATTCCCAAAAAAATTATTTCTGCTAAATCGAATTGCAATATTCCATCCTACGTTCGTAATCACTTTCGTACAAGAGCTGATGCAATTGGTATTTAAAAGATTTATAGTGGTATTTGTGCAAAATTCGGCTTACTGTTTGGTGACTGATTTCCAATTCAAACCCAATTTGCCTTAAAGAAACAGTCTTATCAACTTCTACTCGAGCCAAAACATTAATTTCCCTTCCTTCGTCAAGAATGAAATTTTCTTCGGGATCATTGTAGGGCTCACTTCGGAATTGATTTTCAAAACGATTAAAATAATGTCTTGCTGGACATTGTCTATCAGGATATCGTTCGGCATAAAGGTGTCTAGCCGCAATGGCACTTTTTCTACATTCCCCATAAATAATTAACATGTCCACTTTTTCATCTCTTGTATAAATTTGTAGCATTTTGAACACAATTAACAAGAATTTTAAACAATTTTTAAAGACACAATAAAAACACCGGTAAACCATCAAATGTTTGACAAGCTAAATATTTAATTGTTTTCAAAGCAACCTTAGTTAGTTACTTCTTAACATTTAATTACAACAAAATTGTATTTTCTTATTTTCTTTGAGCTGTAATTTTGTTTGTATTTATCGTACATTTTAATACGACATATGAATAAATTCCTTATTAATAGTAATAATAAATGGTACCACGGTACCAACATGGTTCCATTTGAAAATTTTTTCTCCAAAAACCATTTTGATGAAATTTATTTGCACATAAATCACGTAATTTAATATTTTTGACGGGATTTCGATTTCTCTAGCATTACACGGGAATAAATCGGAACCGTCATGGCACACTTAAATGGAAAACTAAAAATTATATTAAAAAAATACTGACGTTTGAAATGTCACTTATTTGGTATCGTTGGAATCAGAAAATTATGCAGAATGCAAAAATGCAATAATATACAGGGTGTTCCATTTAAAAATCAAAAGTTAGTGTCGCTTCCGGCGAAATCGGAAGTGAAAAAAAATCACCTGTATGTCAAAAAATGCCACTTAATATGTATATAGAATTTCATCAATTATCTTCAAAACTAAAGGTGAAAAAAGGGGTGTACCATGATCCTGTTACACATGTCAGAAATAAATTATAACATTTTCGAACTGGTTGATCGGCATTTTTAAACCACCTCGTATAAACGTAATTTTATATTTTCGTCTTTGATCAAAACTATATGCACAATTTCATTAAAAAGCTTTGGCCTTTCCAGAGATCAAGTGGGGAGTAAATAATCATCAAATAACAGACAAGCATACTTCCGTATTTTAAAAACCATGCCAAAACATTATATGTTGCAATCTGTGAAGATTTGTTTAAGAAAATGGTTAAATTTGGTGATAATTTATAATCGACAACATAAAATTTAATGAGAATAGTAGTTTTATTTTGATTATACACAAAACATGTAACGCCAAGAAAATAAATGTACGCAATTTTATTGAATAATTAGTATTTGTATTCCACAGTTATTTTCATTAGGAGTCATTTATACTGTTCTTTTAATTATTAAAACGCATGTTAAATTAAATAATAAACATAAGTATATAAAATTAACATAATTTATAAACTTTAACAGGGTTCAGACTTTATCGAGCTGAAAAAATTCCATTAGATATTAAATTGAACACAATAACGTCAAATAAAATTATTTTTTTATTAGGAAAATATATGTAAAATATAGTAACAAAATCTGCGACTGTCACTGCACATAGAGATCAGATTGCTTTTATTATACGAACACACAGTTCAGAAAAACAAAAAACTAAAAAATAAATCTCTTCCCATAAATATTGTTACGTGTTTGCTATCCACACAAACACCTATACTCGTAGATTCGTTGATTGAAAGTCCAGGTAACACTTATTCACTACTTTATTTATTCAATTAACAATTAACAACAATAGACTAATTACTGTCTTAACTATAATTACACTGAACACTTTTAAGTCTCTTTCTTATTACTTTACTCGCTCACGTTCAACTTAAGATTGAGA
>JANEYF010004618.1:0-31473 GCA_029963845.1 Rhamnusium bicolor | reverse complement strand
TATTGAGGATCAGATAGATCGTTTGGGAAACAGTCATTATTTTATTGGTTTAGATTTAGCTTCTGGCTATTATCAGGTAGCTATGGCTGAAGATTCAGTCGCAAAAACAGGCTTTGTGACACCAGATGGGCATTGCGAGTTATTGCGCATGCCTTTTGGTCTTTCAAATGCCCCAGCGTGTTTTCAGCGACTATTAATTAATAATGCCCTGGGTGAACTGAAAAATGTTATTGCTTTTCCATATATAGATGACATTATCATTCCCTCTGTTAGTTTTGATGAAGGGTTAACGAGACTAAAAACAAGTCCTACAAAAGTTGAAGGAAAACAATCTGACTTTGAAGTTAAGTAAGTGCTCCTTCTTCAAAACAACCATTGAGTACTTGGGACGCGAAATTAGTAGTCAAGGCGTGAGACCCGGATCAAAAAAGTTGAAGCGGTTCTAAATTTGGCTCAACCACAAAGTGTGCGAAACAAGTTCGTCAGTTTCTGGGTTTAGCGGGGTACTTTCGAAAATTTGTTAAGGATTATGCTCGTGTGGTAGAACCCATTATGAAATTACTAAAGAAGGACACAAATTGGTATTGGGGTGAAAATCAGACTATTGCATTTGAGAAGGTGAAATCAGCATTAGTCTCAAAACCTCTTTTAGCTATTTTTGATCCCAGCTTACCGACTGAATTGCACACTGATGCTAGTTCGAATTGGAATATCGGGAATTTTACTACAGAAGAAAGATGGTAATATAAGAGTGGTAGGTTACTTTAGTAAACAAACAACTTTAAGAGCAACGATTATACCATTCTTATGAATTAGAGACCTTAGCGGTGGTGCTATCATTGCAGCATTACAGAAATTATTTGATTGGGATTGAATTTAAAGTTATTACGGATTGTAATGCGCTGCGAACCACATTTTCCAAAAAGGATTTGATTCCTAGAGTGGGGCGTTGGTGGTTACAGGTGCAAGATTTCAATTTTGAGATCGAGTATCGACCTGGCAGTAAACTGTGTCACGCGGATGCACTCAGTAGGAATCTAGTAATTGCTGATGTATGTGTGGTTGATTTAACAGAAGCGGATTGGATCATAGTCGTACAAGCACAAGATGAAACAATTTCTAGAATTAAAAGAATTTTAGATGCAAAGCGGATTAATCGCGAAACAAAATGCTATTTCCAAAACTATAGGTTAAAGCAAGGAAGGGTCTATAAGAACTTAAATGGTGGGAAAACGGCGTGGTTAGTACCGAAGGGATGTAGGTGGTAAATATGCAGATTATGCCTTGATGATTCTGGACATTTTGGGTTGGAAAAGACGTTCAAAAGAATTTCGGAAAATTATTGGTTTCAAAAATGAGAAGTTTGTCAAAAAGTATGTTCAAGCTTGTTTACACTGCAGTTCTATAAACATCCATCAGGGAAGAAGGAAGGAGAAATGTTCCCTGTAGAAAAGGCTCCAGTGCCATTTCATACACGTTACACGCTGATCACGTGGTTCCCTTTGAGACGAGGAATGAAAGGGAACAAATATTTACTGGTAGTTGTTGATGGCTTTACCAAATTTGTCTTTATTGAGCCCGTGAGGGATACGAAGGCACGGGGTGTCATAAAAGTGTTGACAGAAATAATGTACTTATTTGGGGCACCAACGCGTTTAATAACTGATAGAGGCACAGCGTTCACCTCAAAACGTTTGAAAAGTTCTGTAAAATCTTATGGTGTAAAGCACACATTAAATGCAATTATTTACTCCAAGGGCCAATGGTCAGTGTGAAAAGAAGTAAATCGTTCGATTTTGAATGCATTAACAGTGACGGCAGCTGGCAGTCCAGAAGATAAGTGGGACATTTGTTAAGCAGATCCAGGAGGTAATCAGCTGTACAGAAAAAAAAACAAGGGGTTCCACCAGCTGGAAATATTAACTAATTATAAAAGTCCAAAATGTAGGAAAAAAAAGCATCAAAAATAAAATAAAAGAAGAGCTTAATAAGATAGATTTATGCAAGATAAGATCGAAAGTAAGTGATCGAATAAAGGAAAGTTCAACAGAAAAAAAAGGGAAAGGTTTGAGAAAGTTGCGGTAAAAGCTCCGGGAAGTATACAGAGGGCGACTTTAAATTGGTTTAAGGAGGCTGGTTTTCCTTTGGGTGGTGGTAAGAAACTTCTACCAGAATAAAGGACTTTTTAGGGTGACAGCGGTTCTGTTTAACGGCCGTTATGAGGTACAGGGACCTCAGAGAAAACATGAAAAAGTATTAGACAATAGTTGCTGGGGATAAGATGAAACCTTGGATAACTCTGAAAGGTGAGTTAAGTAAAGGTATCAATGGCATATGGCCAAAACTAGTAAGTAAAGGTATCAATGGCATATGGCCAAAATTAGTTAGTAAAGTTATCAATGGCATATGGTCAAAACTAGTAAGTAAAGATATCAATGGCATAAGGCCGAAACTAAAAGTGTCCGCTGATAAAGTTCAGTGGCAGACTGACATATGGTTGGTCATGACCGACATAAGGTTGGTGTTGTAGGCAGAATTCGAGAAATATTTCTCAAGCAGTGAGAACTAAATGCAGAACACTAACTGATTTGTTATGTCTGTAGATGCAGAACAAGGGTTTGAAGGACCTGAGGACAGGACCAAATCCAGGATGGCCGAATGTAAGATGCACACGCCGCCTATGGTGGACCCCGTCAGCATCTTGCAGAAAACGATAAATAAACAATGAGTTGCCCATGAAATATTGATGACATTCATATATTAAAGTCAGAGTCGGTGACACTTGTAATGAGTGAATAAAGATATAATAGCTTTTGTGAACGTCCGGGTTTGATTTGGTATTCGCAATATTCACCTTACAGTTGTTTTTATGCGCGCCATTTTAGATTTTTAACTGACTAGATAGCGATTTTTATGTGCTTTTTCGTAAATAATTGTGTCTAGGTACCATTAATTGATGAAAAATTGTTTTTCGACAAGTAAGCCGTGAAAATCATTATTATTATTATTTAGATAAGGAACTTTTTATTTTTTATATAACCACCGATGACATATGATCATGTTATGGGTTTCCTTGCTAGGAACAAGTAAATTACCAAAACGTGTTTATTTAATATCAACTATGTCCGATCAAATAGGTTGCCCATCTTGTTGCTGTGACCGAAAGCCAAAATTAATTAATTAAATTAACAATTCCGATTAAAAGGTGTGTGTCATTGTAACGTGTAGTATCAACAGTTGTATTTCCTGGTTTTGCAATTATTTTGTGCTGTTTCTTTGTTTATTTTTATTTGAGTTTCATTGTTTAGGAAGTTCTCTTTGCTATTTTTAGGGTTCATTGGTTTATTTAATGCCAGCAGCAATTTTAAATAAGAAAACAGATATCCTTGAAACTTACTTTCATAGAAGCCGCTGGAAAGGCAACTATTGCGTCTAGGAATTATGAAGAATATTTGCATGCTTTTTGTTCAATTCAATTTTAATCAAAATTCTCGAATTACGCAACCAGCTTTTTTCTATTTAGTGTGCAAATAAGTGAAACCACACCAAACATTGCGAATCCATTTAATGGGGCAATAGTCCATCGGACTTCGAAATCTTAGATTCTACGATAGCTAGAAATTTAAAAATAAAAGCCGCTGCAATTACTTGAGGATCAGAACAGTGTATAATAAAAGTAATTTTTGACGTTTCAGAAAAGTAACTTTTTTTGACGTTTCAAAAAAATAATTTTTTGACGTTTCAAAAAGTCACATTTGACCGTTTCAAAAACCAGCGACGTTTCAAAAAAGCCACTTTGACGTTTCAAAGTCCCTTATTTTGACCATTTCAAAGTCACATTTTGACGTTTCAAAGTGCATTTTTGAAGTTTCAAAAAGTCATAGGCGTTTAAAAAAGTCCACCTATTTGACACGTTTCCAAAAATCACATTTTTTGACGTTTCAAAAGTACGATGATTTTGTAATCGAACTCAATCTCTTCCTTGACCTCTAGAATGTGTGTACCGATTTGAAAGCTTTATCTCAAAAACTGTAGCTGCTATCATGAACACAGACAGACAGACACAGACAGAAAATTTGTCTGTCATCTGAAATTTTGTGTATCGTCATAATTCGTCGGATTCGTTCAGAAATGCAAAACAAACGTTTTCAAAATTTTTCATGGGTATATCATAGCATATCATATCATAATTTTCCTTACTTTAAGGGGTTAGGAAATGGTACAAGTAAACTAAATAAAAAAGTCTATAACTGAAATTGTTTTTGAATGTATAGAATTAGAGCCAAAGACGAGGTGCGGAATCCAAAAGTACTTTTATTTAAATGGAATATTATGTATATCAGCACTTTTTTCTGAAAGTGGGATAGTTATAATTATATGGTGGAAAGTCCCCATAGGTTAAAATAATTTTAAAACAAATATATCAATACGTTTTTCAAAAGAGAATTGGATAGTTATAATTATATGGTGGAAATTTACATAGGTTAGAATAATTTTAAAACATATTGGGTATCCTCTTCTTGGTAAAGTTTAAAATATAGAGTGACATGAAAATAATAATATAATTAATGTTTATTACATTAGAATTTTACTAAATTTCATAGTTACTTTAGAAAGCTTTCTGAAGCCATCTTGATAACATAAAAATGCAGACACGTGTCAGTGGATATTTTAAAGTTTAAAGTGATTGTTCAACTGGTGAAGTACTTTTTGTTTTATTTATTTTTGGTTTACTGAACGGGAATAACTGGAACTAAAATAAAATTATTGAGTCCGTCCAATGAATATAATGTGTATTATCTTTCTTGTAATCCAAGATTCAGCATTTTGACCGATAGCCGAGAAAATAATTGTTTATAAAGATATATTTATACTTATCAATGATAAGTTTTGTAAAAGAAAGTAATAATTAGCAAAAAAATTTTGAAGATTTGCCAAAAAGTGGATACCTATTTTTGTTTTTAAATAAATGTGTTTTTTGATTTTTTTATCTAAGCAACAAATTAATAGAATTTACAGAAGTTCTCAAAAAATCTTTTTATTTTATCTTTTACTGTTTTCTCTTCTATTTATTTATCACATAAAGTAAACATAATCCACTGAAAGATAAAACGACTTATGGTTCTATTTTTCACTAATACATTTTAAAATGAACCCTGATAAAATGCAACAAGCCTGCAATAAATGAAACTAATACTAGTAGCCTGATTGATTAATGATTAGTGGAAGCCATCTATCATCGCAAGGCGGAATGTAAGCATAAAAATATATTTTTAAGAATTTTATTATAACTCACTGCAAGAGAAGAAACGAAATATGCAACATTATTCTAATGTCAATCCATTGAAATTAACTGATATATTTGATTTTGGTAAATGATTCATATGGGTACAAATATAAACAGGTTAACTTGGGTTTCATACGAGGAGCAGACTTTAAGAACGCATTTTTGTCAAAAATTTTCATTTTCTAGCTATGAAAATTGGCGCTGACACCATACAGTTAAGCTCTAAAGTTCTACAATGTCTTAAGACGTTTAAAACTCATTTTGTCCCAGTGTAAATAAATTAGGAAAATCACCTAGATAAACAAAATGCATTTTGTCGAGTGGTATTTGGAAAGTAGATTTTGTTCAAAACATTGAACATACTGCATTTTTTGTTTGGCGAATAAAGGTGAATATTGCAACAGGTTGGCTAGATAAGCTTGTGTGTTAATATTATAACAGTGCTTTTTTGGAAAAAATGGAGAATTTAGAAAATGAACATGTTGGTGACAGTATGGAAGGCGTGGTAGTAGAAAACGGAGAAAGAAAATATTAGATCTCGCCAGCGAAAAAACCAAATAAGGTAATTTTAACTTTTTTAAGGTTAGAATTTGTAAAATATAATGTTTGGCTTTAATTTAAGATGCTCAGATTTGGATATCAATTTGGATAATTCAATGTGGTGTAATCATAAGGATGCTAACGTGGATTGTAAAAACGTAACAAATCTCATGTATTGCGAATTCGTGAAAAATTTTTTTAAAAATCCTAATAAAATTACAAGATTAACATGTGCGGAAATGTAATGGAGGTTGAACAGCCAATACGCAAACGAAGTCGCAAAGTTGTAGGAAATCTCACGAACTTTCTATAAAAATATTTTAGCAGTGACACAAAAACTATATTTTGTTACAAAATATAATTTAATTATTGCTATTTTTAAAAGTATTATTGACAACATCAAGTTGTCAAAAACTATTAAAACCATATATAAAATGTGTCTCAAAAGGAGAATAAATTAATCTGCAATAAAATTATAACGGGATCTCAATTGAAAAAGCGGGTGGCGATAAACGCTCTTCGAAATATACTGCAAAGTTTAATGCTGTTCAAAAACTTCTATGCAACTAAAAGGAAAGAAAGGCATTACGGGCGAAGTAAGTCAAGAGAATTTATGTGTTTCTAGATATACAATTTCCAAACTTTGGGGAGCTTTATAATGAAAAAGAAACTAAAGAATTAAAGTAAATTATGAGTACTTTAGCAGAATTTTTAATAATAATTCAACATAGGTTTCAGTGGCCCTGCTACAGATGTTTTTTTAATGGATATTGTGGCACTGGTACAAATTAATAACAGTGAGTTCCAAAATATTGAAATCATTTTAAGACACCAATTAAAAGTGCATAAATTTCGTGCTTCCCAATTCCATAAACTGATGAATGACTCACCCAATTCAATCTCTTTGTTTTAGTCTTCAGCAGGTGCAAGTTCTTCCAACAGTACCAATACAAGATACGTTTTATGCACAACAGCTCTCGTTTTATTTTTTCTGCATAGCTGGCACCAATTGTAAAGACCCAGTTTTTTATGCTTTGATGGAACAGCAAGCTGGAAGGGGAGCCAGGGAAATATCCTCGGCTCTTTGACATTTTTAAAAAAACTAACTTTCCTCCAAATATAAAGCATTTTTAGGCTATTCGCTGATGGATGTGAGGGACTAAAATACAAAAGAGTCATATTGTCCACATGATAATGTTATGGCTACATAAATTTGCCCCCGACACCATTCTGAAAATATAACTCATATTTCCAGTGAGAGGACATTCATATCTCCCTGCAGATAGAATTTTTGGTACAAAATTTTTTAAATGTCGAGTGAGGCAACAGGTACAACATTCACCCTTCAGCCTTTAAAAATAAACAAAGAAATGGATTGATATAAAATACTATATACTTTTATAATAATATGCAAATTGTATCATTTGGTAATTAAATAAAAATAATGGTTGTAAACGTGTTTTTGCCATTTAGCGAAAATGAATTAAATACTTTGTTATAGTGATCTGAGTTTAGCTATTGATTTGAAAAAAATCTGTTAGAAAGGTGCAAATCATTGTAATTTTCTATAAAAATTGGTTTTCTTCAAACTCATAAGAGCAGTCCTGTCACAGATTTATGAGGGACTGCAATTTATTCCTGACATGTAAGTCGACAACATAAAACATTACAGTTTTATGTAGAAAATAATAATAGTGATAATAATAAATGTCTTTATTGGTAGTTATTGAATACACAAAATTATGACACAATGTAATTTTAACTATACAATTTGTGGTGGAGTAGTGCAGCAAAGTTAAGCCAAATGGTATTCTTATACTTAACCGCATCTATTATCTAAATTAACCTAAATTATCGATTCTATTCCTATACAGTAGGTAAGATAATCAAAGATGACTTAAAACAAGCAAAAGAAATTTATTGTATGCTTAAATACTTGTATTACGATAAAAATAAATAAATAAATAAAAGCAAAAATTAAAATTGAATAAAAATAGCTGATAAAAAAAAATTTACAGACAAAAAATAGGGGACATAAATATGGTATGCTAAGATTGATCAGATAACGCCTTATTTTAAACAATTTGTTGAAATTTTCTGACAAGAGACAATTGAACTGATGGTACTGGTAGAAGAAAGTATGCTTTTGACAGTTTAACACTGGCCGTAGTTTTCCACGAAACACCAAAACACTATATTCTGCACTCGACGCACGTTTCGCCAATCAAGTTGGCATCGTCTGGAGATGATTAAACGCGCGTCGAGTTGCATTATCAGTGTTTTGGTTGTTTCGTCGGAAAACTCAAGTGTTACCTTCACGTCAAAGGGTTCAACCCACTTCAGGACAATTTAACTGCATGTATATTAAAGCACCGTCTGAACTAAGGTATACTGAGTTTATCTTAAAATATCATGTATGAATTGGTCGTCTCCTGATGAGATTATTTATGAATTGTTTATGAAATGTACATGTACATGTACATGTACATGTACGATTTGTAAAGTATAACAATATGATATAGTAGAATCAATATTTAACCATTTTAAAACTGCTGAAATATATTCAAATATTCACAAGTCACATACAAAACTACAGCAGAACTTTTGTATTATCTATATATGAATGAGTGTTTACGGGTAATTATTAATTAACAACATCACATTAACTCAAAAGAGGAAATATTAGGGTTTCTGTTAGCTTTTCTCAGTTAATACTATAGAGGCATTTTTGGCGTATAATATGTTGGGCCTTATAAAGGATTTATGGCATAATTACATGTTCAGAAAATCGTAATGTTTCATCAAGTTAATACTAAAATTCTTGACCATTCAAAAAAAGTTAGAGGATTCAGCACCAACTGCAAAACACTTTCGAGGAGAAAAGTACGCGCCAATATCCATTTGGCTTGATGACGGTCTCGGATGTTTGGGCCAGGCAGGACTATTGCCTTTTTTACCCTAGTCATCGCTGTAGACCTGGACCGGCCTCGTGCAGGACGGGTTAGCTTACTTACGAACGGCTCCTCACAAATGTGAGCGGTGCCGAAGATTTCAGCTAACCTCCCTGGGTCCTGGCTGATGAACCCTGCTGGCTAGGGCCTCTTCTGGCACTCTTCTGACTTCGTCTTTTTTTCTTCGCCAGCTTGTCACCCCCGGGGGTAACCATCGATCTGTCAGGGACTGTGCGGATATTCTGTGACTTGAGATTGACTGCCAGTACACAAAGTGTCAATTGACACATTGTCATCTGGATCATCGGACAAGGTGAGGATGAACTATGCAGCTCTAGGAGGTGAAGACCTAAGTACTTTCTTAGCACTTTCGTCCTTCACGGAGCTAGGGGGACAACGGGCACTGGTCGATTCACTGACCGGTGCCTGCAAGGTTTGTGGGAAGGTGGTTGGTTGCGTCATGTCACTTCCATGGGTTGGTCCATCTGTAAGGAAAGGATTAGTTACACTTACCCGTTGTCCAGTAACTGTACCTTCGGCCTCTTGTGCCTCGGTGCGTCGGCCGGATTATAAAGGTGGCCTCCTTGATCAGCGGGTTCCTATGCTCCTCGGCTAAGGTGTACAGTTTCTTCGCTCTATCCCGGATGATTTCGATGAATGGTGTGTACTCCAGGTCCCTGAAGATGTCAACGTTTCTAACGTGTCATGGTGCGCCCACCGCTTTCCTGATGGCCACGTTTTCCATGGCTTGGATCTTCTTCAGATAGGTCTTCGCTTGGTATCACCATGCTACGGAGGCGTAGGTCAGCTGTGGTCTGATGAGTGCTTTGACTAGCAGAAGCTTGTTCCTCAGATTGAGCATGCTCTGGTTCCCTACCATTGGGTAGGTCTTCGCTTGGCATCACCATGCTACGGGAGGCGTAGGTCAGCTGTGGTCTGATGAGTGCTTTGACTAGCAGAAGCTTGTTCCTCAGATTGAGCATGCTCTGGTTCCCTACCATTGGGTAGATGAGAGATCTCGTCCGCTTGGCCTTTACCACGATGGCTTCGGTGTTCTGTCTCCATGTCAGGCCTTTGTCCATGATTACGCCAAGGTATTTGACGGAATCGGAGAAAAGTAGTGCGACACTTTTCTGAATTCAGTTTTAGATTATGGCAAATGAGTACTCAAATGTTGCCTTAAGGTCTTGATTAATTTCTTTAGTTGCTGTTTATTATTATTATTTGAATTAAAATGCTATAAAGGTTGTATATCGTCAGCGTATGATTGTAGTTGAGTATATTGTATGGTTTTAAAAACATCTGTATAATATAATGAATAATAATGAACCAAGTATAGATCCATGTGGAATTCCGATGATTAAATGTAATGTAGACATTTAGCTTGGAAACAACCACTTTTTGATATCGTTCGTTTAAATAGGAATGGAAAAAATTATTACATTTTAAATCAAAACCAGATAGTTTAATTTGATACATGTCTTTATCGATTATATTAAACGCTTTTGAGTAGTCAAGTGACACTAACACAGTTGCCATTTACTTATCAGAATGCCTTATTATTAGACTTAGGGAGTTTTGATGTCATCCCAGAGACGAATTTTTAAACCTAATACTTAATATATTTGGAAAAACACTAGATATAATAGTAATAAATTAAATCGACAGTGTCCTTAAACATAAATTAAACAAGTTAATTAGTTCTTGAATGTAAATCCGGCACTAATGAGCGATCCTCAACAGCTGAGAATTATATTGGCACCGATTACCGGCTGATAATTACATTATGTATGCATGTAGTGTCGAAGGGCGAATATCGTTTGGGTCCCTAGATGAATATCTGATTGTATGACCTTCTATTTAGTTTACATCCTTACTCTATGTATTTTGTAATTGGTTCAGTTCGAAAACACTCTAGTTAGCGATCTGTTGTGTTGTGTATACGGCGAGTATAAAGACATTTTTTATTAATTCGATATTGTGTTGTTATGTGGTGTGGGACGTTAGACTGTCATACGTAAATCCATGTGCCGTCGAAAAAACAGCAAACTTGATTGGCAGAGACCGTCAAAGGCAGTGAAACAGGGAAGAGCTGTTATGTGTACTCTCTGCTCCTGTATTGCAGTTTGCCCCTGTTATTTACGTCATGACATCCAAAGTCTACTTATTATATTATCAATGTGATTGAGTTCTGCAGTTGTAGTGCTGTGAGCAACACGAAACTCTGACTGGTAATTTGGTAGCAAGTTATTTTCCGTAGAATATTTTGTCAATTGTGAATAAACAATTTTTTCTAAAAGCAAAAGTGACATACATGTTTGATTTGAAACTGTCCGATAATAGGAATAGGCGGTTGAATCGTAATAAAAGAAGAAAATAAAACCAAGGAATTATTATCTCAATTTTCAATTAGATTATAAAAAACATAACTTTAAAAATTGAACTAATGTATCAGGCCCATTCTTTTCAGTTTCAGTCAATGTAAAATTAACATCGGAAGGCATAATTTTGTGATTAAAATAATTCATCCACCTAATAGAAAATTTAGTAACACATATCATTTATAATAAATCTTATCTCAAATGTTTAGATTTGTACATGCTAAATGAGCCTAATAAAAATGATAACGATGCCGTTATCATTATTGGTTTTCTATGGAATAATTTTATATATATTTATCGATAAGTTATCCATGTAAACAAAGTTTGAATAAAAATACTAATGATTTGTGATATCAGTATTATTGCTAAAATAAAACTAGGTATATATTTATATTATTACATACACTGTTAAGATCAATAAATGAAACAAGTCATGACATATACATATGTACTTTGTTCTACTTAAAAATGTTTTAAATTATGACAAATAATGATCCAAAATGTGCAGCAAATTTTATGTACTATGTATATTCGTATATGTTTTAGTTTTTATGTTATCAATTTGTGAACAGCTTTTTTCCTTTCGCAAGAAAAAAATACGTAACTTGTGACTCTCGAGACTTCGGTGGTATAAAAAAATAAAACGCTGTGCGGTTTGCGATTCTCTCGAGCTCCAGTTCCTCTTTAGAGTGCAAGAAGAGTACTCTTTTCTATTAGCAGGTAATAAATTCTCGGATAACTACAGTCAAGACGGAAAAATTCAGGGGTCTAGAAAAAGTAAACAGAAATAAAAACAAGGCACTGACAATTTTACAAAATGTTTTTATTAGTAAATCTGTAAATTTAACAATTATCAAAGTAACTGCATATATCAATATAAAATGCTTTGTTAAAAAATGGAATATTTATGTTTGTATCAAAACAAAACCTATTGCCGCACACCCAAGTAGAAAAAAGCGCGTCTCTAAAAAAGGCGACTGTATGTATTACAGAATAGACCTATTATTAAACTAATAAGAAGTAATTATTTTACATTCCAACGGTAAATTATGCATATTTTTATTAAGGGCCGGTATGTCCACCTCTTGGTAAAGTTACCGAACTGGATAAATTTAAGAATAAAATTGTTAAACCAATAAAATTGTAGTTACTCTTTATCTATTTTTGCAGAAGAGTAATTTTACATGAGAATATATTTCACTGTGATCAGGTTTTTGTAAAAGTAGAGACGTAATAATTAACGCTTTTATGAAACATATAGTATTAGAATGTGGTTCTTACACGATAGTCCTCTTACATCGTACTACGACTAAGTTTAATTTTCTTGATCGGCGGTACGGGAGAAATTGGATTGGCCATGGAAGCGTTATTCCCTGTCCCTTTGTTCCCCAGATCTAAACTCTCTTGCCATTGTTTTAGGCTACCTAAAGACAATCGTTTACGCTGAAAATGTGAATATGCGTGGGAATTTGTGGACGCGAAAATCGAACATATAACAGCAAGATGCAAACTTTTTACTCCCTGTCCTGGGATTAATTCTTTAAACTATAATAGAAGTAATCAGTATCTAATGCAACACCAACAACATTAATATGCAGTGTTTTGAGGACTTTGTGTGGAAATTGTCTAGTTTTGCATTGTAAGCGCGAACGACATGTTTTTAAAATTAACCTGACAGGTTTATTAAAACTAAACTTTAAACGTCAGGTAATAAGCTACAACGCCTTGTCTAAAGGTACCTCGAGGTACCTTGTGTGTGAGGAGCTTCATATTTAGAGACAACTGATACATATCCAATATCTAGGTATGCTAGGATCCCAGCATAAGGAGAACTAGCAAAATAACTTCATATAAAATCATAAGTACGCGCATCGCATGCTGCGCATCATCCTCAGTGTGCAGACTGGTTAGTTTCATTCTAGACATTGTCTGGTGCACATCGGTGATGCAGAGACGTACTTAGGTATTTTGTAATTTTTTAAATCGTGTTGAATTACTGTTGTGTTGATTAGGTGTATTCTAAAATGAGTGCGGTAGATTGTTGTGGGGCTACGAAATGTACTAACAATTTTAAGAACAACGTTTTGAGTTTCTCTCCAAGACATTTTTTTTACAGCTCTGATTGCAGACTCTGGCGTGATTATGCCGCATGCTCGTGGTAAAGCTTAAGTGCTACTTGACAAATATATCGTGACAGTGAAATAAAGATGTGCAAATGGTTATTACTGCCTCACATGTTATATATTCGTGAAAAAAATTTTGAAATAATTTATTGCATTTCTGCACAAATCTCGACGAATTATGACGATACACAAAATTTCAGACAGAAAAAATTTTCTGTCTGTGTGACTGTCTGTCTGGTTCGCGATAACAGCTACAGTTTTTGAGATAAAGCTTTCAAATTTGGTACACACATTCTAGAGGTCAAGGAAGAGATTGACTTCGTTGATGAGCAAAATCGGTCCCAATTTTTGAAACGCCAAAAAAATGTGACTTTTTGAAACGCCCAAGTGATTTTTTGAAAAGTCAAAATGTGACATTTTTGAAACGTCAAAAAATGTTTCTCTTTGAAACGTCTAAGTGACTTTTTTAAAACGTTAAAATTTGACTTTTTTCAAACGTCAAAAAATGTGACTTTTTTGAAACTTCAAAAATTACTTTTATTATAAACTCCACCACACGTCGAATTTTACTACGGTGAGAAAGTTCTGATCCCCAAGTAATTGACAGCGGTTTTTAAAATCGAGGCCGTCATTTGCATTTGCATTAGTCTGTACTCTATTGCAAAAAAGAAACTTTCAGAAAATTGTTGTCTTATGTAGTTCAATGTTTTGTGAATTGTGGAGCAATACATTTTGAATCCTTGCGCATATTTGTGCCTTGTAATGTTTGTTTTAGTAGTTATGCACTGCGAAGTGTTTCAAAATCACGAAAGGCTTTTTACTAACATCAAAGCGCCGGCAGTGAAGTGATTCTGCTGGTGACTTTATGCTGTGGCTAGGATTGATGCAGGGCCATATTAGCCATTAGGCACAGTTAGGCACGTGCCTAACGGCGCCAATGCTAAAGGGCGCCGTTCGCCGTTGATATTCTTTCTGTTTTTCTTTTATCGCCTGTCAAGCCACCGAAGTAACCCCCTTGAAAATCTCTAGCATTCTTGTCACTATTTAGGTATAAACCATAATTTATTGACCTTCTTGTAAAACATGTGCACTGAACAAGTGTTTTTTTTTGGGTATTTTTATTGGTTCATGACCCAGGTCAATGTTACGGATTTGCTACGCGATTCTTGGAAGGAAGAAGTTACTACTAATACAATGACATTTTATAATCCAGATCCTGCAAAATGGATTTTGACAGAACGTTTAATAGATTATATTGCTCAAAATGGTACTGCTAAAAATTTAGAACTAGATTTTAAGTTGACAAAAAAGGTTGTTTGGGAACAAGGCGCGGTTTTTTAATAAAAACGGTTTTATTAGAAAATGGGCTAATGGAGAAGTTAAACCACGCAAATGGTTAATTTATTCAGAGTCCACCAAAAAAGTATTTTGCGGACCCTGCCGCCTGTTTTCTATTGACGCGACATTTGCCAAAGAGGGTGTTGATGACTGGAAAAATCTTAAAAAACTGTTAATGATCCACGAAAATTTTACTAATCATAAGTCTAACTTACTACTTATTAAGGTTAGAGGTAGTAAATTAGGCAGAATTGACAAGGGCTTAACCGAGGCAATAGAAGAAGAAATGTCTTACTGGCAAAACGTTTTGCGGAGAGTTGTCGTTGTGGTGAAAGCTCTGGCTTCCCGTGGGCTACGATTTAGGGGAACAAATTAAGTTTTTGGTTCATTACATAATGGAAATTTTATGATGTTACTTGAGGTAATTTCCGAATTTGATCCGATTTTGGCACAACATATTGAAAAATACGGAAATTCTGGTAAAGGTAAGGTTTCTTACCTGTCTTCAACCGTGTGTAATGAGTTCATTCAAATTATGTCTAAAACAGTTCTAAGTGAAACTGTTCGTGAGATGAAGTCACAGAAATAATTTTCTTTAATCATTGACTCAACGCCGGACATGGCCCACATCGATCAGTTATCTTTAGTTGTGCGATATGTTCTTAAAAATGGGGACCCCGTTGAAATATTTTTAATGTTTTTACCCAATGTGGGTCACAAATCGGAAGATCTTTTTAATTGTATCACTGACCAGCTGAAGGAATTGAAAATAAATATACAGGACTGCCGCGGTCAGTCTTACGATAACGCGTCAAACATGTCCGGTATATATTCAGGGCTACAAGCTAAAATCAAGGAAGTTAACGCAAACGCTCTTTATGTACCTTGCGCCGGACACTCACTCAACTTAGTTGGGACCACTAGTGCTGAAAGCTGCCTTGAAGCTGTTTCGTTTTTTGGGTTGCTACAGGAAATTTACAAATTCTTCTCTGTCTCTACCGGCAGGTGGGAAATTTTAACGAAGTTTCAAGCCCAGCCTGGTAATAGTGATGATAGAACAATAACGCTTAAAAGTTTATCTGTTACGCGATGGTCTGCTCGTGGTGATGCATGCATTGTGCTAAAGAAAAATTGGTCTGCTGTGATTAATGCATTTTTTGAAATCGAGAATGACACAAATCAAAAGACAGCGACTAGAGTTGAGGTGACTACATTAAAGACAAAGTTACAATGTCTTGAAACAGCAATATTATTGGAGGTTTGGGGAACGATTTTAAAAGAGTAAATAATGTCAGTATGCATTTACAGAAAGTAGAATTAGATTTAGCCGAGGCAGTTAATCTCTTAAAATCGTTAGCCTCATTTTTCCTAGAAATTCGTAAGGATTTTTGATGGATATGAAAGAAAAGGGATGGAATTATGTAGCCTGACCTCATAAAATAAAAACGAAACAAATACGGAAACGTAAAACAGACGAAATTCGAGACAACGAATAAATATATTTCAACGAACGTGACAAATTTCGTATTCACACGTTTTATGCCATCATAGATAAGCTTACTGCAGAAATTGACCGTCGGTGTCAAGCTTACATAGGCACTTTAGAAAAATTTGATGTACCTACTATTTCACTTAAAGGATGTAAATGTTACAGAATTGAAAGAAAAGGGGCTAACAATTAGCAAAGCATTCTGCCATGACGTCGAAAATGACATAATAGAAGAGCTAGTTCATCTTCAGTGTCATTTAAAAAATTTAAACCTTGGCAGTAATAGGGTTGCAATTCCAGAAAACCCAAGGACTTTATTAAAATGGCTCAAGGAGAAGGAATTACAAGACATCTCCCGATTTCGAACACCTCTGCCGAACGATCATTCTCAGTCCTGAAACGCATTAAAATCTTTATAGAACAAGTATGATTCAAGAACGCATTAGTGGGCTTGCTCTTCTCTGCATAGAGGGAGAATTTACGAGAAGAATTTCTTTCGAGGAGACAATTAAGTCATTTGCTTTTGCGAAATCCAGAAAAAAAACCATTTTTATAATTATAATCGTTTTTTTTAAGTTTAAGATATTTTACATTTGGAAATTATTTTTGTTTGTTCTGACTACCTATCTAAATATACGTCTGTATTAAAGTTTAATTTCTTGTTGTTTTACTTTTTAAAACTTCATTGAAAAGGGGGCGCTAGTTGAGTATTGTGCCTAACAGCGCCAACAATGGTTAATCCGGCCCTGGATTGATGTCCTTACAAGTGTCCTTACCGCTTGACCACAAAGCAACACAATTAATTTAACAATTGAAAAAGAAAAGTAAGGGTGTCAGAGTCGACCATTTCAGTTCATTCAGATATTAATTAAATCCATGTTTTTCTAAATGAACTTTTTACCATAGTTTTTTTTGGAAGGTTTGCCAAATACTATGGTCAGCGAAACCTATATTGTGACAAGACGTGCGGAGCAAGACGCGACATATGGGCGAAATGTATAATACATGACATCTTCCGTCTTTTACACCGCTTACATTAAAGCGATAACGATGATTGTTGTTTTTGCTGGCACGCGACCAAGGCGGAGTTTCACTTATATTTTGTGATACTTCAGAGCCGCACTTAATTTTGTTACCGAATCATTCTAGCAGTGCTGATATATTGCAAGTAAAATATTATAAGATAAATAATAATTATTTGATATCTGTTTATTTGCTGGCGTGTTTTTGAAAAATACTTTAAGAAAGTTGTCGTGTTGAAGTGAGTTGTGTAATAGTGTAATATATGTAATAATTATTGTATATATGTTAATTTGCTGGTGTGTTTTTGAAAATAATTTAAGAAGGTTTTTGTGTTGCAGTGAACTGTGTATTTGCTGGTGAGTTCTTGAAAATAATTTAAGAAGGTTATAATATTGCAGTGAGTTGTGTAATAGTGTAATATAAGTAATTATTTTATTTTTGTTTATTTGCTGGTGTATTTTTAAAAATAATATACAAAGGTATTTGATGTAAAAATGTTTCAACCGTGGGAGACCTCTACATCTGCATCTTATTGTGTTCATGAAAATGAAAGTGATAGTGATACAGAGATAAAGAAAATCAAAGTTCATAAGTGTTTTCAGGAAGAAAAAATCGGTTACATTTTAATCCAGTCACTTCAGCCAAAAAAGAGGGCAACCTCGGAATGAGAGATAATAAGCTGTAAACTTGTATAAACCTTTATTTTGGCGTTCTAAAAGTTGTCTCAAAAGTCTCATAAAATCTCGTGTCCGCGTCTTAAGATAATCAAGGTCAAAGGTCACAAAAATCGGGTTTTTGCAAATATCTCGCTTCCTATGGTTTTAATGCCATTTGCATTTATTATAAAAATTGTAGAGAATAAAATTCTCTACAATTTTTGTGTCAAACATTTTTTTTATATACTCAACCGTTTTTGAGATAGAGGGCGGAGAGCGGCGCTTACCTATTCACGCATAATGCAAGGTCGACCGTAAGTCCCGGTAAATAATACGCCGTATAAAGTCTATAAATCATTAAAAAATATATAATTATGAATAATTTGCATTGTTTATTAATTAATACATTATATTTAATAATATTTTTCATTTATCGAATATATATTTGTTTAATATTACTTACCTTTCCGTGTAATCAACTGCAAGAATGGTTGTGGTTCACGCTGCGGATGCAGGAAATCGAGGTTGCAATGTTCTTTAGCTTGTGGCCAGTGTAATGAGCAAGCGTGCCTCAATTCTTCACCGTATCAAAGCGATCTCGATGAAGATAGTACATTTAACCCCGAAATTCTCGAAGTCTAGAGACAAATATCCTTGACAACGAAAATGATGATATTGAATTGAAAATTTTCGAGAGACTGGAGTCCTTCTAATTATAAAAGTTTTTGAAAAAACTTCCCCACATTTGAACTTCAACTGTAATAAATATATGAAAAAGTATTTCTAAAGATATAATTAAAATGTATTTATTTACTCTATTCTTTTTCTACTTAAAATATAATTAGCATATATATTAGAATATAATTAAAATATACCTACTTAAAGTATTCTACTCAACAATTTTTTGATTACACGGAAAGGTAAGTAATATTAAACAAATATATATTCAATAAATGAAAAATATCGTTAAATATAATGTATTAATTAATAAACAATGCAAATTATTCATAATTATATATTTTTTTAATGATTTATAGACTTTATACGGCGTATTATTTACTGGGACTTACGGTTGACCTTGCATTATGCTGTGAATAGGTAAGCGCGGCGCGCTCTCCGCCCTATCTCAAAAACGGTAGGGTATTTGGGACAAAAGTTGTGGAGAATTTTATTCTCCACAATTTTTATAATAAATGCAAATGGCATTAAAACCATAGGAAGCGAGATATTTGCAAAAAACCGATTTTTGTGACCTTTGACCTTGAATATCTTATGACGCAGACACGAGATTCTATGAGACTTTTGAGACAACTTTTAGAACGCCAAAATAAAGGTTTATACAAGTTTACAGCTTATTATCTCTCAATCCGAGGTGAAATTTGCCTTAATGTTTGCAATAATCTTTTGAAGCGACGAGTTAATGACCTTAATTTGTATGATTTGGATGTACTAGGTGAAATAGAATCTCAGACTAACGTTGCCCGTCCCACAATACACAAACTGGTGAAAGAAGGTGCCCTCCCAAGAAAACAAAAATCCGACGCCGGTCAATCGAAAGCTCTGGACCTATCGTTAGCAAAACTTTTAAGAACTTTAGTTTACGACGCCTATCAGAAAAATGAAATCCCAACTATTGACGTGGTAGACAGAAAATTAAAAGAAATAGATTATAATCTAAAATATACTAAAAGAACTTTAGGAACTTGGATGAGAAAAATTGGTTTTAAATATCAAACTATTAATAAATACATGGCGATTATGGAAAGTAGACGAATAGTGGATTGGCGAAATTCATATCTAGAAAAGATAAAAGAACTCAGAAGAGAAAATAGACCAATTTATTATCTAGATGAAACTTGATATGATACTCATTACACCGTAAAAAAAAGGATGGACTGATGGATCTAGGAAATGTCAACCAATCTCATGGCCCCCTAATGAAAGGACTCGGTTGATTATATTATGCTGTGGATCAGTTGATGGATGGGTTGATAATGCATTGAAACAGTGCGGAAAGAACCTGGAAGATTGTAACGTGGATTACCACAAGAACATGGAGGGAGAAATATTTGAGAAATGGTTTGAAAATACACTAATTCCAAAATTAAAACCTAATAGCAATATTGTTCTGGACAATGCGAAGTACCATTCGAGACAACTGTATAGAATTCCTAACAAGAGTTCTACTAAGTTGGAGTTACAAATTTTTTTAATGGAACATATCTTATTATGAGGAAAATTATAATAAAGCACAACTGCAAATGAAAAATTATGAGAAGTATATTATAGATAATGTAACGGAGAGATATGGCCACAAGGTGTTGAGATTACCACCATATTTCTATATTTTTAACCCAATTGAATTAATTTGGTGTAAATTGGAGAAAAACGTCAGAAAAGGAAATATTTTTCAGAAATTCGATAAGAAAAGTCTTGGAATTAATTCAAAATGGAGTGTCGAAAATTAACAAGGAATATTGGGAAAAAAGAATTAGGAAAGTAATTACAATTGAGGATGATTATTTAAAAATTGCCAAATTTCATGTAAATTGTGGAAATAAATTTATTATAAATTTGAACGGGGATAGTAGTAGTTCATCACAAAATGAAGAAAAGGATGAGATGGCCGAGGATTCAGAGGAAGAAGCAATGTGAGGTGAGGTAAAGTGAAGTGAATTTTGTGGTATAAACTGCATTATTTAATACCGTTTTTGTGCTTTCATGGTTCAGTGCTTGAGAAACATTCTTTTTTCAGGATATTATTATTTATTAATGTTATTATTCTATTATAATAATAACTTTACTATTAAAATTTATTTTTAGTTCATTTATTGAGAAAAATATTTGGTTCTGTTATTATTTTGAGGGTATATTTTTTGTTTCTATTTTGCTTTTAAAGTTTTCTTTCTAATATTCCATACTCATCCTTTCCTGGCAAAAAATGCTCATACCTCCTCGCGATTCTTGCTGGGTAGTAACAAGTTATATTAAGCAAACTTGAATACTGTAAGTGCTGTATGTGTAGTCAACGTTAAATTCATTACTTTTATTTCAAGTTAGTACTTTTTTTGTACAATTGTTAAGTTGTTGCCAGCTAACTAAGCACAAAAACCCACATTGAAAAAGTAAACGAGCGAACAAAACAGTTAAATTCGACTCTGAGCTGCGTTCCGTCTTACCCCGGACGTCCCGTCACAATATAGGTTTCGCTGGCTATACTTACTGCTTTTATCCATTTTTAGCAATTACCTCTTTTTTTATTTTTAGTTTGACGTTATTGCCAGTGAGAAGTATTCTTCATTACTGCAGAAAAGGTATATTATTCTTCATCTGTTAAGATTAGTATTCATATTTACTTTAAAAGGAGCTATTTATAAAACAGTAATAAAGAAAAAAAACTGTTATTACTGTCAAATTAGGTTTCAGAAACAAACATTTTCACTACCTGTAACTAAAGAAATAAATCTCTAACGCTGAATTTGCTATTATTGTATCCGTTCACACAATGTACACCTACATAATATGTTAAGCTTGAAAGTAAAATAATTATATAAGTTGGATATCTGAAACCCCAGTGCAGTGTGTTCTTGCATTATATGCAATATACATATATTGTTTGTAAGATAAATTACCCTATATTTTGTTTTATGTAAACATAACTTAGTTTTGTTTTGTTAATAGAAATTGCTGATCATGGATGAATGATTTTTTAAATTATTTTAATTATTTTAATTATTTAAAGCGTATTTGGTAATTTCTGAAGCTAGTGAAATTTTATACCTACAAGCATGACATATTAACCTATTTAAAGTTCAATCTGGGAGAAATTCATAAATTAACTGTAGGAATTAGAGCTTATTTTATTTGCTTCATTTCATATAAAAAAATAATTCACTCGGAGAGTACTTTGTTTTAATTCACAATATAAGTTTCATACATATTTTTTCCTTGATGTTTTTTATACGTGTACCAAAATTTTCTGAAACACAAAACTGATAAGGGATATCATTAAGCTTAAAAAAAAGTTTCATGTAGTACCTACTGTAAATTCGACTGAAGATGTTGAAAATTATATGAGAAAATAATAAGTATCGTTTGCAGTATATTGTCGACGAAATAAAAATCGCTATTTTATCTAACTTGTTTGTATATTCTTAAAAAAATGTTTTGGGTTTAAATAACAAATATTGAATCATTTATGTTACCTCTATACTGAGTAGTAATTTCAACATTTATTAAATTTTAAGCTGATTCGAGCGTATAGATCGGTATTACCAGATTATAATTTGTTCTTACACTTTGCTTTAGGAAGTTGAAGTTGATAAATTCGAAGGTTGTAATCGGCAGAGAGGTTATGTTTGTGATGGCTTGTTTGGAAAATTGGAAAGTGGTCTGACAGTAGTAGTTGTGCAGCCCCAAAAATAATTATTAAATTTTTGATTAATGATTCGACACCAGGAGGCTGCGATAAATTTCAGAGACAACTTCATGTAGATGTAATATTATATTGTAAACACCTAATGAAATATTCCAAAATAAATAGCCCATTGGCGCGTGTAGGGTTGCCAGATCTATATTCACTCTCTGCGGGAGATTTTCTTATATATATATATATATATATATATATATATATATATATATATATATATATATATATATATATATGCGCCAAATGCGACGAATTAAATAGTTAATGATCATTATTTTGCTTGTAGAAAAATTTAGTGTTTTTTTCGACGACACATTTTTCGATGTAGATACATCGATGTATCACCATCCAAACATTGATGTTTATGGTTCGATGCATCAATGTTTTTAAAATATTGATACATCGTTGCCATCCCTAGATGTGACACCTTCGGAAATCACAACGTGTTCGGTAATATGGTCCTCCAACAATACCGTCCCAAACGTGAACAGGGACCTATCGTTGATAGTGATTCACAATGATTGTATGTGAATTTTCAGTATTCTTTTTGTGTAAATTACATATGTAAGTTCGTTATTCCGTTATGGGTAAAACACGACTCATCGGTGAATAATATTTTTGTTAATAAATTTGTGTCTATAGTAAGCTTATTTCTAAGCCAATTACAGAACCGTAATCGAGAGTCTATATCCTTAGACAAAATATCATGAACACGTTGCACATGAAACGGTTTTAATTGCTGCTCAATCAACTTTCAGAGAACATCTTTTGACTTGTTGTGATGTACCTCTATTTTTCTGGCTTTCACACCTGGATTTTCATATACAAGATGCAGAGGTAAGACAGCCCCACCACCCTTAAATAAGGCGTTTTAATTTTTTTCATACTGCATTATAAGGAGTAGATTTAAAAATGATTACCAAGTTGCTATAACTTAATACATTCTGTTTTAGTGGCGTATTTTGTGTTTTTTACAACTTTGAAGAACTTTATCTTTCCAGGGAAGCATTTTTGGAAAACAAACTTTTTGGTCAATCATCATGATTTTTACACAATAATTTACACCTCCGTTTTTTTTTTGAAGTATTGAACAGATACCCTGCATATTTTGTTTGAATTTGAGTTGTTTATAGAATGTAATAATTTGACTTTATCTATTTCCAAAGACTGTTTAACTGTGTTATTTGATTCTGCTTAAATAGTGAATACGGAAGCATTCTGAAAGTTTAGATTTACCAACATTTTCTATTGATATCGTAAATTAAAGTATAATAATTTTCTGGTTTAAAAAATGCATCTAAGATAATTAGACGATTACAATGTTATGTCATTTCTTACCTCATATAAGAAAGTAACAATAAAAACATACACACACCTCAAACGACTGTCACTTATAGTCTACACCCTGTTTGGAATAAATTTTAAATACCATCGCCGAATAAATTTAAATACAATAATTATTATGCATAGTTGTTCCTGCCTGAACTATCTATCACCAAGCCATTCTCTATTTCATATTTTCTTGATACCAGCAGCACTACGTACAACATCTAGGAATGTTAAAAATGTATATTTATTTTCGGTTATTAAATACGCATTAACAATACCACCTAAGTAGTCTAGACGAGATCTATACAGGTAGAAATTTTGAATAGCCAAAGCAAGGGGACTGAGAATATGCGGTCATTTATTTAGTTTCTCCCTCAGGGTCTTTGCCGCTTCTGGTGTGTGAATACCTATGCGCTACATAGCTTTATCTCTGTTAAACAACGAACACGAGTAATTTAAATCATATTATTATAGTTGCTGCGATGATGAATGACCATCTTTAGATAACAACAAATACTGAATTTACAGAAGGCAGTTACGGTTGTGTTCTGTACATTGCATTGCATACATATTTTTCTGCGTTCTTTTCATAAATGTCCTATAACTGTGGTAAATGCACTTACCTGTCTTCCCTAGAATGTAGGTCAATCTGTGAGTGAGATAAAACGTATATAGACCTTTATAGAGAAACTGTGTTTTTACATTTGCTTTGATAGGGAACTTTCAGTCACTTGTCACAGTAATCGACGTTAGTAGATCAGACTGCTATCGTATGCAGCACATTAGACGGAGTTTTCCAACCACCATCTCTGTATGTATTTAGTGTTTATTCGTTTACATTATTTTCTTGGCACATGTTTCTTCTCCCATACAGTTGTTATGAATATCATGTCAAGTGAGTGCCCTTTGTCTCATTTTGGTTCGTTTTTCTCATATTAGAAAGGGACCTTTATAGTAGACCGAACACAAAATTCCAAAAAAATCTAGAACGCATCACAAAGATGTGCCGATACAATGCTGTTAAGGTTTTATGAAGTAGGAGGGTATTAAGGTATATTGACAAATGTTGCATTTCAATAATATGCATTATTTTCATTTGATTTTATTATTGGAATTATGAGCTCAATTACATTTCGCTATGCTGTACATTTGTTAAATTCGCGGGCGAATAAGCCTAGTAAACGTTTCCACAGAAGTTATAAGAAATGCTATTAAACAATGGTGTTTGCACCTATAGACCTCCCATCTTTTTAAATGTTTTGTATTAACCGTTATAATAGCATATTATATACCAAGACAGAGAAAAGCCTCATTTTTCCTGAAGTGTATATACTATTTTTTTTCACGACCGAAAGTGGAACCGCATAATTTCATAAATAAAGATTTGTAATCAATTGGATCTATGTATATTGTAATATTTAGAGGCATTTAAATTGCGTTAATGCCACGTACCATGACAATAGAAATTTGTTTACAAGTTCAAAAGTTGAGTTTCGATATGGAAAACCAAGGAAACCAGAAACCAAGAAATCGTTGAAGTTGCCAGTACTGCCACTGGCGGATTTAGGGAGTCCAGAGGGCCCGGTTTCCACCCTCCGAAATGTTTGCTTTCCTTCAACATTAACACAAACATAGTGTTCAATATAAAAAATGTTCCGTTATTTTTTCTGTACTCCGACAACGTTGCATTATATATTATTCTATAAGGATGAATATAAACATAAGCGCGTAAAAATATGACTATGTCGGTTGTACAGATCGAAAAACGTCAATAACATTCCAATCACATGATTGACCTAATTTACATTTTACATATGCAGTATGGTGGTTGTTAATGACAACAAAGATATAAGTAAATATGCAACGCTGGTGGCATGTTACAAGAGATATTCTGACGGATGTTAAGACAAAAGATATCAAAAATTTTGACAAGGGAACAAATTGACATGGGACCAATTCTTGACCATTCGTTAAGACTAAAGTTATTCGTTTGCTAGCGAACATTATAAAAAGTTATTCTTGACCCATCGCTAATTTGCGCACACGCCATGTCACCGCTTTACAACGAGCGGTCTTGTCACAGTCGCAAAATGATAGTGAAAGTAACACGCGTTAATAATTTGAATTAAATAAAGGTAATACAACTATCTTCATCCTTAAATATACCTTGATGTACTATGTGCTGAGGAGGGCTACACATTTGGAGACAATAGAGATACACCCAATATCAAATATGCCCTAGATTAATTTCTGCTTTAAAAAAATCCAAGCTTCTTTACTGGGGACAACGCGTGACTCTGGGGTAAGAGGACGTGTCCTCACTGCTCGGCTACGAAGCTGCAATAATGTTAATTCGAAAAATTGTGTTTATAAGAAATATAATTAAATAATTTTAGAGATCCCAGAAATCTCCTCCTTAATATGAGTACGACTGAGATAGTTTTCATAAAGGCGTCCCGATTGTCTAGAAAACCATTTAACAAATCCATTTTTTAAGTTAGTATTCTATTTCTGTTGCTTTCCTAATTCAATTTTTCTTATTTTCTTCATTTAAAATACCCGCACTTAATAACAAAACAGAAAAGTGACAATAATGTCAAAATTATTTACGTCCTGGAATTAGATAGACACCTTCAAAGTTACGATTTTGTCATATTTACCAACCTCTGATTATAACGTATTACCAACATGATATCGAATATGAATAAAGAAATGCAAAATTTCAAAGTTTTCGTTAAATGCCATTTGTTCTTTAGCGAATGTGCAACATAACGAAGGAAGTCAAGACTTGGCCCCCAGTATCTTTGAAGAGATACTAAGTGAATGACTGATGGTTGAGAGGTAACGGAGTTGACTCTCGCCAAAAAGTTCCGGATTCGATTCCCGATCATGTGACAGTGGAATGAACTGTGACAGCGTTTACTTACATTTCTAAAAATTTTGACATATTATTACTTCATATTTATGTATTTCCTAGAGAAAAATAATAAAATAATTATTGAGTATTACGAAAGCATTCTTTCAAACCTAACATGATAATAATAATAATTACCTATAGTTTTTTATATTTTATACTGTCATTCTTATCTGAATGTGCTAGTATAAAAGTTTTAGGTATACAGGGTGGGGGAATAGTGCGTCGGACTTCGATTTCTCGAGTTCTACGATAGCTAGAAATTAAAAAAAAAAGTTTTAGGTAAACAGGGTGGGGATAGTGCGTCGGACTGCGATTTCTCGAGTCCTACGATAGCTAGAAATAAAAAAAAAATGCTAGTAAACTAGATAAAAAGTCAATAACCGGAAATTGTTTTCGAATATACAGGGTGAGCCAGGACGATATTACAGGATCATGTGCCTTTTTTTTAAATGGAATGCTGTGTACATCAGTACATTTTTTGAAGACTTCTTCTAGGCTCTATTCATTCCTATATTATTATTGAGTATCTCCCAACCACTTTGATGTAATGAATTTTTCTGTTGAAATAACGCCATCTGCAGATGGATATTGAAAAAATCACCAAAGTCACAATTATGGGTTTTCAGAAAAACGTATGTGAAAAACTAGTTACGAGACATCTAACTAATGTTTTTGAATCATTTTTACTTCCTAAAAAAGTACAGGGTGGCCAAAAATTATTTTTCAATTAAGAACTTTTTAAATTGAATTTTCTCATTCCTATATGGAAGGAAAACATAGAGGTTGCTATTGGAAAAAAATTAGTGATTCTCGCCCAAAAATCGAGAACAAATTATTTTGAATTTTCTCAAATAACTTCATTATAATGAAAAATATTCGCTTCATATTGCACCCAAATATTAGAAATGAATTATCTTATGATATTCAATCTCTACTTGAAAAATTTTCATTCTACAAAGAGTTTCAATTATTAATTTTGAATTTCATAAAAAACTGAAATAAGTCCGCCATATTTGAGGGTAATGTCAAATATTTTGATTTATTATATGGAAGATTTCATGCATAATCAGAATATGTTAAAATGTACAGGGTGTTCCAAAATTCAAAATTGATGACACTTCCAGTAAAACCGGAAGTGGTAATATGTTCGTCAAAATAATCCCATTTACTTCTCATATGTGAGTTTTAAGTTTGAATATTTATTCCAATTTAAAAAAAAAATGGCGGGCTGATACATCATTTCGTTGACACCCGGTGTATCTTTCATTCTTCCTTTTGTTTTTGTATTGTAAGGAGAAAATCATTTCTTAAGTGTAAATTTTTTCCTTTTTTGGTGAGTTTATATATTTTTTAATACTTCTACAGGTTGAAATTGTCGGAACCAGGACAATAGGTTAAAATAAAACGCTACCTTGCCTACGTTTCGTTTAATATGTTTAAACTTCTTCAGGGCTCAATAGCCAAATAATGATGTAAAATTCCACAACAGAAAAAAAATTTCTAAAAACCACTTCTATAAGAGAAAACAATTTATAAGAACATACATATAAATAGATTCACAATTATTTAAACAACATTATTAAAGTATAAATTAACAAAATACAAACATTTCAAATTAAAAATAATAGCAACAAAGGGTTCGTTAAATATAAAACATTTTTATTTATATGAACATATTTCAATCGTAAAGTATTAAGTTGTTCGGGGATTGATTATGACATGGGTTGTGGAAATCAGTCTTAATATATGGTGTTATTTCGTGGTTTATATTGATTTTTGCAGTTTTCTGTCAACAAGGAATGTGTTAAATTGTTTTGTTTTGAAAGTAGAATACTATTTTAAACCTTATAGTTCTAACAGAATAATTTATGGATCTTTTTTTACAAAAATATCTAATTTTTAAAATTGGTTAGGTAATATTTATATTTATAGATGACGCTAGAATGGCAATCATTCTTGTATTCTCAACTTTTCGCTCTGTGTGTGATTATATTTGATTTCGGTCTTTGGCTAAGAACATTGTTAAATTTTAATCTATGTGTGTCTAATGTCTACATATATGTATATTTTATTGACTTTCAAATTGATTGGTCTTGTAATTGTTATGCCTACAAGTAATTACTACTTAGATTTTGATATTTTATCCTTATAGTTTTTTATCATGTTATAAAAATAACAAGTTTTAAAAAAAAATGTTTCCAACTTAATACTTTACGATTGAAATATGTTCATATAAATAAAAATATTTTATAGTTAACGAACCCTTTGTTGTTATTATTTTGAATTTGAAATGTTTGTATTTTATTAATTTATACTTTAATAATGTTGTTTAAATAATTGTGAATCTATTTATATGTATGTTCTTATAAATTGTTTTCTCTTATAGACATGGTTTTTTTAAAAATTTTTTTCTGTTGTGGAATTTTACATCATTATTTGGCTATTGAGCCCTGAATAAGTTTAAGCATATTAAACGAAACGTAGGCAAGGTAGCGTTTTATTTTAACCTATTGTCCTGGTTCCGACAATTTCAACCTGTAGAAGATTTTTTCAAGGACACAAATTTCACTTTTTTAATATTTTTTAATGTCAATATTTTCTTGCTTCTAATATTAAGACCATTGTTATTTAAATAAATGCAGTTCGTGCTCTTAGACTGAGTAGTTGTTTTAATAGTTTCTATGTATTGGAAGTATGGTTTTTGATTTATTATGTACCTACAAATTTTATACTATCACATGCAGATAAGAATGACCGTATAAAACATAAAAAACTATAGGTATTTATTATTATTATGTTTTATTGATTCGAGTTTCTGTATGTCAGCATGTCTAACTTTTAGTTTATTATACTGTCAATAAATAAGGAAAAAGCAAAATCCTATTGCATATTATGTACTTTAATATAAAGGATCCAAACTAAGTAAACAGACATTAACAATAGAAACAATATTTTTTCTACCTTTGAAAGTATAGTTGCCGTTCTGCGAAATTATTAATTTTAAAGCGTTCAAGCAGTATGGCAAGTAGGGTTCAAGATATGATTTCTTGGTCAGTCTGTACTCTAGTGGTTCCAAGCGGTCTTTGACCGCAAGACCGTGATGAATGAGTGCTCCAGGGTAGAGTCCATGGTCGTAACGTCCTAATTTTGCAAACAAATGATAAAATAACCATAAAATTACCACAAAAAGTATTGCATTTTTAAGTAAATTTTTATTTGGGGAGCATCGGAAACAGTGCATGTTTTTTAAGTAATATCGGCTACGCTTTCGCAGTCAGAGTGTAGAGAAGAGGTATAAAAAATAAAAAAAAAAAAAAAAAGGGGAAAGGAGAAGGGAAGGAAAGGGGGAAGGAGGAAAAAGAAAAAAAAAAAAAAAGGGAAAAAAAAAAATTTAAAAATTTTTTTAAAAAATAAAAAAAAAAAAAAAAAAAAGAAAAAAAAAAAAAAAAAAAAATATATATAAAAAAGAAAATTAAAAAAAAAAAAAAAAAAAAAAAAAAATTTAAAGCCTTAGAAGAAGTTAAAGACAATAACCAAAACTATTATAGAAAATATTTGTTTTTGGCTTATTATAAATATTTAAAAACCTGACGTGGTATGGTACTAATATAGTTTGAAGCATTAGCTATTATTTTAATGAATGTAATTATATAAATTTTTAACTTTTTTTTGTAATTATTAAAATATGTACTCGGACCATGAAATAAAGATACTTGTATTTATATTTTAGAGCACATATTTTATTAACAACACCAATTAACTATTACAAATTGGTATATTTATAGCCGTTAGAATAAATAGTTAAAGACAATAACCAAAACTATTATTAGAGTCATACCACCTTCGGTTTTTTAAATATAAATTCATACAATTTATAAAACAAAAAAAATAATCAGTATTTTATTTACATGATATTAAAAATCAAGATACAAATGAGAAAAAATGTCATACACAGCTGTAGAAAATAGTCTCAAATTTGGGTACCATGTTGTGGTCCATTTCACACTTACAGCTATATAAAATATTATTTATTTCTTTTGATCTATGTTTCTAGCCAATATTGGATCAGGAACAGCAAATAAAATATTTAATATTACCTATATAGAACTTGCGGTTTATCTATCATTACTATACATTTTATTTTAAAAACAAATTAAGTTCCTCTTCTTGATAAAAGTTAAAATATAGAGTTGTTAATTATTATTTACTAACTTTTACAAATCTTATCACAGATAAGTATAACATATATCTTTTTAAACAATTATTTTCCCGGCTATTTGCCAAGCGCTGAAACTTGGATTACAAAAAAGATAATATACAACATTATGTTCAGTACTACTGACTCAATAATGTTATTTTTAATTTCAACTATTCTGTCTAATAAAACCAAAAATAAATAAAACACAGGGTACTCACCAGTTAACACTCACTTTAAAAAACTTTAGGAAATATCTACCGACATTACATTGGGGTTTACAAGTTTCTTTGCTTTGGATTCTTTAAATACGCTGGCTACCCTGATGAGCTAAGGCAAGCAGAAACACGTGTCGGTAGATATTTTAAAGTTTTTTAAAGTGAGTGTCAACTGGTGAGTACCTTGTGTTTATTTATTTTTTGGTTTTATTAGACAGAATAGTTGAAATTAAAATAACATTATTGAGTCAGTAGTACTGAACATAATGTTACATATTATCTTTTTTTTGTAATCCAAGTTTCAGCGTTTTGGCAAATAGCCTGGGAAAATAATTTTGTTTAAAAAGATATATGTTATACTTATTCGTGATAAATTTGTAAAAGTTAGTAATAATAATTAGTCAAAAATTTTCAGTTAATATTATTTTTTATTCCACTATATTTTATCGTTTTATCTATCTAAATTGAACTAGAGAAACTTAAAGACATGAATTCTCAGGGAAAGGTGATCCACAAAAAGAATTTTTACGGCTATTTTCTTCCATCATTCTTATAAATCAAACACATTCATTCAGTCAGAAAATAATAATAATAATA
>JANEYF010004617.1:0-35883 GCA_029963845.1 Rhamnusium bicolor | reverse complement strand
TATTTCCCAAAAAAATTAAAATAAATATTTTAACAATAATTTAAAAACGCGAAAACGTCGACAATCAGATAGCTGTACAAGACAACGCTCTATTTAATCTTAAGCGTAAAGTAGCTGCAAGGTGGTAAAAATAAATATTTAGTATTACATATAATCAAATATAGGAGAATTTTTGTTAATAAACTGCTCCAAGAAACAAGGATATTGCCATAAGACGCTTTTTTCGTTTTGAAACTATAGTACATTTTACCAATATGTAAATTTTCATTCATTTTTTTATAATATCAAGCACAAAGAATTCCATTATTCACAAGAAAATAACCAAAAATTAAAAAAAATATAAATTTCATTTCAAGCCGTAGTTCTTCATTTGCAATAAGATGTTATCCCCATTTGCGCCAATAACAGTTAGCATCATCTTGACATAATGTCAATGAGCTTATTGATGTAATCTTGAGAAATATTGGCCCAAATTATCTTATTATTTGTGGATAAGGTTAATGGTCACACACACACACACACACACACACACACACACACACACACACACACACGCCCACGTGTACGCGCACGCGCCCGCCTACACACACGCACGCACACATATCGGTATATCGAATCGAATCAACCTATCAAATCAAATCGGGAAATCGAAATTAACGTCGAATCTAAGTAAGTAGTGTTTTAAAACATCTGCAACGCATCGTTTATATAGGGAGATATTTTTTAAAATCTGTGCTTCATGAAGATTCCTGCTTATTATTTTTTATTCATTTTAAATAGCAATAGCACTAATGAACCACTGTATTTGTTTTCCTTGGCTTTACAAAAACTACTGTTAAACTACCAAAAACTCCTACTATTTTAATAAGTAGGTAATGAGTAGGGCAGGCATTCTTGGATCAAAATCATAGGCCACTGTGTGGTAACATACTATTCACTAAAGTAACAGTTTACAAGGAAGTAAATAAGTAACTACGATAAGTTATAATATTGTAAAACAGGCCCGGCATGGCTTATTTTTATATTTGTCTGTCACTATTTATCTAGCTGTGTAACTAATAACTAAGCGAAACACCGAAATGCAAATACCTGTGTTTCAATTCCACTACCACATCCTTTTGACAGCGATGAATGCGATTCAAAAATTAAACCGTCAATACAAATTCCTAACCTATCTATTCAAATTATGATTCGAATCGTAACTGATTTCATTCGGTTTTATGCAAATCGATTCGATTCGATCCGGCTCCATGCGAATCAATTTGTGATTCGAATCGATTTTTGATTTGATTCGCGATTCAATTCAAGTTATGATGAACGATTTGATTAATCAATTCGAATCAATATTTTTTGCGAATAGAAAATTGATTCAATATTTCCCGAATCACACAGGCCTAATCTTGGCGACTAGATTAAAAAAACTCAATATTCCTCCAGCAATTGCCAAACACCTATCTTTTCTTGTAGGTTTGCTGTTGAATTGTTTTATGTTTACCTAGTGGAGCAAAAAATGTTTCTTTAAACGAGTGTTAGAAACCCTGTAAAGGTTTATATTTGTTGGTTGACATGGAGTTATAAATTTTAGTAATTTGATATCTGATAAACACTCGTTTAAATAATTCTGTACGATGAACGGGAGAAGCACTATAAACTTAAAACAAATACCAGAACTTCAATTATACAGTATGTCCGTAAAGTATGGAATAAATTCATTATTTCTTAAACCAACAATATTTAGAAAAAATCCTCGAACATTCGGTAATGACATCGTCACTGTTTCCGTTATGACGTCACTGATATTTTTCTAAGTAGAATACCCTGTATATTTCTCCATTCGGCTTCAATAACTGATTTCAAATATGTATCACACTTAGGGTCTAAAATTGATAAGTTGGAAGATACGACCATTTAAAAAAAAGTAAAAAAGTAAAATAAATACGTTTTTTATTAATTTTTGTAGGCTAGATTTTGTTTGTTTTTTTGTTTTATCATTATCGTATTTGACAGTGAATTACTTAATAATATTTCACCCTAGTAGTGGTCTCTCAATAATTGTTGTCGGTTTATTCTAATTTATAACATGAGTATATCTGCAATGCAGAGAACTGAAATTCTTACGATGATTGGGTATATAGTGATAGGATGAGAACTCAACAAGAAGTATGTAATTTATTTAAAAATACAAAATGACCAATAACTCAATCGACAGTGAGTAAAATTGAAAAAAAAATTAGAGAGACTGGTACGGTGAAGGATTTACCCAAAACAGGTCGCCCAGGTGTTGACGAGGATACAAAATTAAATATTTTACTGGCTGTTGAAGAAAATCCACATACCAGCGTTCGCCAAGTTAGTCGCGATTATGATGTTACTAAAACGTGAGTACAACATACAGTATTAAAATTAGAAAAATTGCATCCCTTTAAGATTCAGCTTGTGCAAGAACTAAGTGATGATGATCCAGATCGGAGAATACAATTTTATGAAACAATGATGAATATGTGCAATGGTGATTGTCAGAATTGTAGATACTGGGCAAGAGAAAACCCTCGATGGATGCGGGAGCAGCATATACTGTATCCACGAAAGGTTAATGTGTGGGCGGGAATTGTAAGAAATAGAATTATTGGACCCTATGTTTTCGATGGAAATGTAAACGAACCGGCATATCTCCAATTTTTAATGGGCCGTCTCATCCGAACTTTATTAAATTTATTCCCCAGTAGAATTAATCCTGGAAATGTTGACGAAAGCTTGTGGTATCAACAGGATGGTGCGCCTCACCATTATGCAGCAGACGTTCGAAGGTATCGTCCAAATATTTCTGAACAGGTGGATTGGTAGACGTGGACCCATTGAATGGCCACCAAGGTCACTAGACTTCAATTCATTAGATTATTTTCTGTAGGGGCCATCTAAAAAACTTAGTTTATAAAACGAAACCGGAAAACATTGTTGAATTAAAAGAGAATTAGAACAGAAATAAACAACATTTTGCAGGAAACTATAAACAAGGTTCAGTAACACTTTATTCATCCTATAGGGTACTGTCAGCTACAACAAGGAGTACAGTTCGAACATTTATTATAAATTGTTTTATTATTAACTAACCGTTAGTTCTAGTGACTATTATTTGTTCAAACCTAACATGAAAAATTAGTAAATTCTTATAATCAAAATGGTCGTATCTTCCAACTTATCAATTTTAGACCCTAAGTATGATACATTTTTGGAATCTGTCATTGATTCAGAATCCAAAAATAGAGAAATATACAGAGCGTTCCATTTAAAAATATATCGATGACGTCATAACGGGAACAGTGATGACGTCATAACAAAGAACCGATGCTGTGCGCAATTGAAATTAAAAATCAACGTGTCCGAGATTTTTTTTTAAATATTTTTGTTTTAAGAAATAATAAATTTATTCCATACTTTACGGATACACTGTAGGTGTCTGTTCGATAAGATATTTTGCTATTTTATTACTAATAATTTTATAAAATAAACATGCAGATTGCAATAAGCGTCGCCCAGACACATAGAGCCAACTTATTTGTCTGACTTTATGGGAAATATTTTGTCGGCGCTAAATTCCAAATCCTAATTCCAAATATTAGACTCAAACAAGAAGATCATCCTCGGCATCTATCCAAGGACCATATACCTGTTAGATCTTTGATAAGAAATTCAAATTTAGCGCTCCGATTGCAAAATTCGGTCACCAGAGGGAGGTGGCATAAAAGACGCGGATCGCGGTGGTATATGACGTTCACATAGTTGCCCTGACGTCGACAAGAGACGACGGCAGAGAATGCATCTGTCTGACTTTGTCAATCAAATATTTAAGAAAAGTGTATAATTTTAACTTGATATCTATTAATATCTATCGATATCTAACATCAGGTGTGGGGTACACGTGTAGTTGGTTTTATGTGAGTGCATTACGATGGAGGAATTAAGCAAGTCTTTGGGAGCTATAGCAAACGTTTTGGAGGCGCTTCAACAGCGTGCAAATGGTCAGTCTTCGATGAATCCTGTTGTTCCACCCGTTTCTAAAACGCCTGTTTCATTGGCCCTTCCGAGTTTCGATCCAGAAAGTATAGATAGCAGTATTTGGTTATCAAAAATTGATGGTTATAAAGACGAGTTTGGGTGGTCTGATAGGGAAACTGTAAGTAGAGTCGGTCCATTTTTATTAAAATCTGCTCAAAGATGGTTTACTGCATGGCAGCCCACAGAAGAAACGTGGGAAAATTTTAAATTAGATTTTACCGTTTCGTTTCCCAAACAGAAAAACTTGGGAAAACTTTTAGATGCTGCAGTGAATTATCGGAGTACTGACGCACGCAGTTATGTGGAGTATGCAAGAGTTAAATTAGAAAAAATTAAAAGCTTTACGTGCAAGTTGGTCAGACGATGATTTAATGGAAATTATTGCACATTCTATTGACGATACTGCCGTGCGAACGGCAGCATTTAATTCAGGTACCTTATCAGTTAGTGATTTGATTGCATTCTTAGCAAACTATGTGAAAATCTCTCCAGAAAAGCATGTAACAAATAAATTGATTTCTCCAAAAAGAAATTTTTCACAAATGTCATCTACGTCAACGGAGACACGTACTTGTTTTTCCTGTGGCAAATCTGGCCATATTTCGCGAGATTGTAAAACTTTAAATCAAAAAAAAACTTTGAGATCCCGTTAAAGGGTAAGGTTGACCTTGTTTGCAGATACTGCAAAAAGGTAGGTCATACTATCGAAAATTGTTTTCGTTGGCAAAATAAACAAGAGCAAGGTGACGTAATGCTGCGTCAGGCACCCGATAAAAAACGTAAACATGAACATGTTATGTTTAACTCTCTTTCTATGAACAACAAAAGTTTAAAAACATTGCCGATAATTATTGGCGGTTATAGTACTAACTGCTTAATTGACACGGGTTCCACTTGTTCATTAATAAATGAATTATTGGTAGATAAATTGAAACTTGCTTTCAGATTTTGCTGACTTAATTACTTCAGGTAATTGTGTTAGTGCTGTTAATACCGGTGAATTGAATATAACGTTATCTGAAAATAAAATAATTTATTACCACCCATATCGAATGTCAGAATCTGAACGTTTAAAGTTACGAAATATTATTGATGATCTCATGAAAAATGGAATTATACGCGAGAGCAACTCCTCGTTTGGAAGCCCTGTAATCATAGTTCCGAAGAAAAATGGAACAGACCGTTTATGTGTTGATTTTCGCGCATTGAATAAAATTACGGTCAAAGATCGTTACCCATTGCCACGCATAGACGATCAATAAGATCGATTAGGCAAAGGTAAATTTTTTACTTCCCTTGATATGGCATCGGGGTTTCACCAAATCCCAATATGACCCGTTATGTAAAAAAAATATGTTCACCATTGTTTACTATGCGCTGTACGTAAGAATAGAACTGGCCCGAAGCAAGGTTTCATCGCCTCCATACCAAAACCAAGTGAACCATTTCACACAATTCATGTTGATTGTTTGGGCCCAATACCTAAAAGGCATTAACGATTATAAGTACATTTTCATGGTAATTGATGCTTTTCGAAATTTTGTCTTCTTTACCTCCAATCCACTCTTACACTGAAGAAACAAAGCAAAACTTTTCAAATTTCATAAGCATATTTGGAACACCAAGCAAATTAATACATGATGCTGGAAAAATTTTACAGCAAAAATATTCAAGTCATTTAATGGGCACTTTGGAATCGAACTGCACGTGACAACCCCTGGTATACATCGCTCAAATGGCCAAGTGGAACGATACATGCGTACCATCACTAATATGTTGAGAATTGAATCAAATAAATCAACAGAATGGCCGAACAAACTCTGGAAAGTCCAATTAATAATTAACACTACCAAACAAAAAACCACTGAATATTCTCCTTTTAAACTAGTATTTGGACAAGAGGGACAGACCCCGCAAATTCGTACAATTTTAACTGACTTACCTACCCCAGAATTAAATAAAACGCCAGTAGATCCCAGTAAGGTTTTGAATAATCTAAAGAAAAATGCTGAAAGGCAGACAGCTACATTAAATAAAAACGGAGAAATAATCAAAAGTACAAAATTGGTGATGCAGTACTCTTGAGTAGGGGTCAAAGGTAAAAAAATTCAATTGTGAATTTGTGGGACCATACGTTATTAAAACAATACTTGCTGATGATCGTTTTTCACTTCGTAAAATTGGTACTAAGCGAACTTTGAAATGTTCAAAGGATCAGTTGCGTCTTTGGCCTACAGATTGGACTCCTGATGATTTTGAATACTTGCTACAATTAAACAATTGTGAGTATTTGTTGTTTTATTTATTATGCTTTGCCGTGTTAGATCTGTACATTTGGAAAGACCCATCGTAAATACGTGCATTTTGCAGTATTTCCATCGTGTCTTTCAATGTTTTATTACCTCAGAGACCCATCGTAAATACGTGCATTTTGCAGTATTTCCATCGTGTCTTTCAATGTTTTATTATCTCAGAGACCCATCGTAAATACGTGCATTTTGCAGTATTTCCATCGTATCTTTCAATGTTTTATTACCTCAGAGACCCATCGTAAATACGTGCATTTTGCAGTATTTCTATCGTGTCTTTTAGTGAACCATTTATACTATGCCGTCCCTGAACTCTTTGCATGAGTTATACGGATTTTACAAATTGAATTGGTAACTCGAAACGGGTAAATAACATTAACTTATCTATTGCAGCAAATGTTGACGGCCCAGAGACAGATGGTGAAGAAAAATCTGCGAAGCTATCAACATTGAAGCTATCAACATTTTTTTTTGTGACTTGTTTTGACTTTGTTTGCTTTATTTAATGTTTTGAAAGAAATAAAAATAATCTTGTTTTAAACTGTACTAGTGACACTATTTATGCCAGAATTTCTAAGCATTCCGAGAGCGGAATGATGTCAGTTTGGCCGTGTTAGATCTTTGATAAGAAATTCAAATTTAGCGCTTCGCGGTGGCTAATATGACTAGAAATCTTCTGTCGTAGTTGCGGGTTCAAATCTCTCCACTGGCACTGGCAATATCAGTGGGAATGATTGTATACCCACGTTTTTGTGTAACCCCGTTATAGACACCTTCGGCTTTGGATTTCAGGGGTTGTCTAATTTCTGTAGTGTGTTATATATAATTACATATTGACAGAACTAATGACTGGCATAAATTAATTTTTACTTTTTGGTTGAGAAAATGTCGGCTATTATATAACATTTATAGATTTTTGTACGTTGTGCGGATACAATTAATTATTAATATATTATGTTTTAAATGTTGTATAAGTTCGTGTCAAATATTAGCACTAGGTTTTTGCTTTCTTTGTAAAAAATACACACATGTTCATCGACACATATTACACATTTTCCTGTACTACTGATCAAACATTATAATGTTCAAAAACTAGTGCCACTGTTTTACTTACATTTACATTACTTACATTTGATGAATGTTTTTGAGATTCTTCAATTAATTATTTTAAATTTCAATTATATTGCTTCTGCAAATATTTCGAAAGAGATTTATAATTACGTGTTGTTAGCACAGAAATGTATGTAACAATGATCAACTGCCTGATGTGTATAAAGTAAACAACAGTAGCCCTAATATTGATCCCTGTAGAACACTAGATGATACGTTGAGGGACTCGAACACGTTACTATTTTTTTTGACTCGAGTTTTGTCTTCAAATAACTATGAAAAAAATTAAAGAAAGAAGTTTGCCGCTTTTACTTTTGTGCAAAAGGATTTTCATTGCCAGTTTGGGTTTTCTCACTCCTACAATACCACATGGTATACAAAATACAGTAGCATCGTCTCAGTACAGTTTTATTCTTTATATTTTTTAAAGCTACTGTTTGGGATGCCCTATTTTAAGTGCTTTTCTTTCGGTTAATCAGTGCATTTTTTGTTTCCAGAACCTAGATGCTGTTTCTGTTATAATGGAAATAAAAATAAAAAACACAAGACAAGTAAAGCTGGAAAGGGTATGTATACCGTATATTTAAATCTTATTACCTTAAACCTAATATGTTTTCATTCCTATTTTTTTTTAATATTATTATAATATTAAATATATTACTTGTTCATTAATAAAGTATTTTGTATTATAATTTCTTAAGACTATAACAAATAATTGAAGGCTAGTTAAGTCCTACCTGTAATCCTTTTGAAGCTTCTGAGGCAAGACTGATTTATAGGTTATATATTATACTAATTAATATTTCCAGATAGCAAAACTGGTTGCATTATGTCGGCCAATATTAACTATGCAAAATTTGCCTATCTACAGATAACTTAAAAACAAAAAAAAATCATAAATGAAACAGAAAACAATAACAAAAATGATTATTATATATCTTTCAGTGGAGATTTTTTTTTGAATTCAGCCTTTGTAAAAAGAAAAAGTTATTCTTGTATCAGACCAAATGCATTTTCCCCAAATGGAATAATCCGCATCTAAAAATTTTCTATTTTCTGTAATAAATTCTTTTTTGATGTAGGTAGGTAGTTTGTGTATTTACTCCGTTTAATGAACAGAAATAGAGTAACCACTCCCCACATTGGCTCGTTATATTTGATTAGAATTTTTCTATTTTGTCCGGTGTCTACGCCTATGTATTTCCTATACTATAATGTTTATATTTTGTTTCAATAGTGTTTATTAAAATTATATCTACGTATTAAATTATTATTTTCTTCAAACTTGTACTTACATTTTAATCTTCTGTATCTTAGTTAACAACAATTATTTACGTAGAATTTATGAAACCAAAAAACAAAAATAAACTTCAATAAACGTATGAATTTGCATGGTCTTGTCACGGATGTCCAAGAAAAACAATTATTTTTAAAAATGAAACACGTGACTTGTTGGGTATTTTTTGGTATTAGAGAGAAAAACCATATCGTGCCTTGTAATAGTTATTTACAAAATAGCAGATAAGTGATTCTTTACTGGGCGAGCTGGCAGTAAAGTCACTTTCCGGGTGTGTTGCGTACAATATTTTTTCTGCAACCATTCTCACTAGTCTCAAAAAACTTTTTAACTTAAAATGTTTTACAAATAAAATTCATAAAATTCAACTGACTGATGTAAGAAGCTGTTTTCTAGAGTGCTTAATTATGTATCTACACTACTGTTCTCAACCAAAAGTGACATAAGGGCAGTCCCTTATGTAAAGACTTTACCGATCCCTTACGTCAATTTGCCGGGGCAGACCAGTAAATACTGGAGGTCAACGAGATCATGTATCAGAGAGGTATTTTTTTTAAAAACTGGAATAAAATTTTCAAATTTAAAACTCGTATAAGAAGTTAATGGGCTTATTTGACGAACATATATTATCAATACCACTTCCAGTTTCACCGGACGTGTCATCAATTTTGAATTTTTAAATGGAACATTCTGTATATTTTAACATATTCTGATTATGCACGGTATTTCTTATATAATAAATTAAAATTTTGGACATTACCTTCAAATATGGCGGACTTATTTCAATTTTTTTATGAAACTGTTTGTATAATGACCAGTTTCCAAGTAGTCATTGGATATCATAATATGGTTCATTTTTGATATTTGGGTGCAATATGAAGCGAATATTGCGAATATATTATTAAAATAATTTGCAAAAGAACTAAGTTGCTTTTCGAAATAAATGAGAATTTATTCATAAAAACAAATTACAAAGAAACATAACCACAAAAACTCAACTAAATCAATATTTATACTTATGAGAACGATTTTGAAAGGTGATAAACAGGTATTTTGGGCCTAGGCAATAACTGTAAACTAATACAAAGAAAGATAAGGTTCCTCTGGAAAAGTTGTAAAAAATGTAATGTGTCCCGTTTTTTATCTTGTCAATGTAGTAAACATGGTCGCATTATAAAAAATACCTTGAATTTATATTAAATGTTCAAAATGACGCCCCTCCTCATTTCTGCTTCTAACGAATTTCCTCAAATAATTGTCCTACTGTTGTGGAGTTATTTCATTTATAGTTCTTCCAACTCATGCTTCTAGTCCTTCCCGACTGGCGACTGTACAATATAGACTCTATCTTTCAGAAAACCCCAAATATGGAGGTCCTTTGTTGTTAAGTCAGGTGACCTGGTAGGCCACCTGACCGGTCCATTTGTACCAATCTATAGATTCTCGAAATTTGCATCTAAATAGTTGGTAACTATTCGGGCATTATGAGGTGGAGCCCCATCCTGCTGAAAAAAACAATTCATCTCTGGCCTTTCTTGGCACTTGATTTATAAAATCATTGTCAATATTAGTCAAAAATTCCGGAAGTCAACTGACCAACAAAAATTATTGGAGGCGGCAACACATTACCAAACATGCCCAACCAAACATTAAAACCAAATCGGTCTTGCTGGTTTCCTTCTCTAAAGAGGTGTTGATTTTGTTCTGCCCAGTATCTAGTATTTATCAGAATTTGCCTGGCAAAATCTTTATTTCTTCTAATGTTAGTTATAACCATACGTGGGATTTACCGATCGATTCCCAGGGATGGCTTTTACAGATGTAATATAATATATTGCAAACACCTACTGAAACATTCCCAAACTACAAAAACATATTAAGTGCATTTTATTTAATTTTACAATGTTCATGGTAACTTGGTTTTATCAGGGAATGCACTATATTAAAATAAAACGTAATGAGTAATGGATTCTTTTAAATTACATTATATTGGTATATAATTTATATTATTGAAAGCCAACGGCGTGCCCTAGCGTGGAGGGGAGAAAACATACATATAAAACGATCAAAGTGTCAAACAGTATCTTGCATAACGTGGATTTATTCAGACGTAGATACTAAAAATGCACAGTTAAAATATCACAACATACTAAACCGACGGAAGCTACAGTGATTTCTTGGATTCGCGATATTGCCGATTTACAATTTGATGGTAGACAAGATGTAACAGAGCAATTTCGTGGTTATGCGATACAAATATTGATAGACATATTTCCTCAGAAAACCATAAACGGAGCGTAGGTGGCTTTATTTACAGTGACATCCAACGTAATTTTAACTTAGTTGAATTTATGATAGGATGTAACATACCGTGGTCGAAACAAGACAATCCACTTTTTTAGACAATTTTTAGAAAAATGTATTAGTGGTAAATATAGCACTGTTAACGTGCCTTCGGGGTTTACACTAAGAAAAAATATTTATGAACGGAGTGTGAAAATATTAGACAGAAAATTTCTTCTGAGCTTAATGGGAAGCATATCTGGGTGACAAATAAGCAGAAAAAAGACAAGTTCTTATTATTTGTTACCGATGAAATGAATTATATGAAAGCTGCTGGAAGAATTTTGAAGGAAACATATCAGAATATACTTCATGTAACATGTTTAGCATATGCTTCATAGGATTGCTGAAGCTATTGGAGGGTGCTACCCCAATGTCGATAATTTGATACCTAGTGTAAGGAAAGTTTTTCTTAAAGCACCAAGTCGTGTACGGTTATTTCATAAAATTCTACCAAATACTTCATTACCTCCACAGCCCATTATAACACGATGGGGAACTTGGCTAGAGGCAGCATCGTACTATTACTGTCAATTTTGAAAATGTCAAATCCCTAATACAGCAGTTAAACCCAAATGACGCAGTTACTATTTCATAGGCGCAACAGGCATTTAGGGATTTAACTGTTCAAGAAAAATCTGAAGACTATACATGGACATTTTTCACGAATTCCTCTAGCCATACGGGACATTCAGAATTAGCCAACATCAGAATTTACTACAGTTGATGCAATAAACGTTGTGTGCGATCTTCGACAATATATTTTTCAATTACAGGGAGAAATTGCTGGTAGAGTACAAACAAAATTCCAAAATGTTAAAAAAAGAATCCCGGATTTGTTACGATGACAGGTGTAATAGACCTTTTAAACGGCAAAGAAGTAGACTTTGCTACACACCGGGCATGAATGTGGTGACTTTGCGAAAGTTTACATATTTTAAGTATGCTCCAGTTACATCTGTCGACGTCGAACGGTCGTTCTCGCAACGAAAGACGTCGAAGTTTAATTTTAAACATTTAGAACAGATATTAATAATATACTTTTATTCTTGTAACCGGCAGTGAAAAATACTTGTGTGTGTAATTTACTGTTAAGTACATCTCCCTGTACCTCCAGTTCTCTATGAATGAGCGTTTAAAATAAATTGACTTTATCAACTTTGGAAAATACGGAATTCGCTAAAAAAAAATTCAAGGTAAGATATCGTTTCATATAGGCATGCAAATCTGACACATAACCACCTAAAGCCAACCCTGGTTTTACGTCATATCCTATTGGTAAATCCTACTTCTGGTTATAACCTAGCCACAAAATATCACTGTGCTTTCAAAATCGTTTCCATATAAATGTTGATTTATTTGATATTTAATATTTTTTGTAATTATTGTGTTTCTTCAAAATCTTTCTTGCAGATTTGTGGTTAATATTTAATTCATCACCAATTTTCCGCAGAGATACAGTCCTATCAATTTCAACAAGGGTTAATACATTTACTCCAGTCTCCTCGTTTATAATTACCCCTTCGTTTTTATCATTTACCGGGCCAATTTTTCTAAAATGAGCTAGTCTTATGAAATAATTTTGCAACGGGTGTCTTCTGTTTGGAAAACGTTGTCCGTAGTTTATTGCAGCAGCTCTGGAATTTTTCCGGAATTCGCCGTAAATTAACATGTCGACTTTTTTCATTTTATGTGTACATCTTTAATGGATATTGAAACAGTAAACGTAAAGGAGCAACAATGTATTAGTTATTTAAAAATTGACAGTTCAAATAATATGTGATTCTCATTTATTTCCAAAGGCAACTTAGTTTATTACAAATTATTTTAACGTTTTAGATTAATATCTCATACGAGACCAACAGTTTTAAATTTGCCACAATTCATTTATAATTCATTATACTTGTACCAATTTAAAGCTAAAATTATGACGATTCCTATAGGGAAGGAAAATATCTGCTATGGCCAACATATAACTTTCTTATACCATTGTATATCACCCTGATCTAAAAAAAATTATTCTAATTTAATTCTTGACATACCTCAATTAAATTTTAAAAGCGTACCTTAAAATATTTCATTAAAACTTTTAAATAATTAATTATCAACGCCCTGCGATACTGTCAAAATTATTTTTTAATAATTTCTTCTTATTGACTGTGACGTACTTACCACCGCAAGCCTTATTTGCGTGTGTGTGACGTGTCACTTTTGCACCCTTCAGTAGATACAGTAACGGTACTTTGAACTTTTTTATTACGGTAACGGTCTCTAGTGCCAGTTCCTGTTTTAAAGTGTAGAAACACCACTTTATTCTATCAGCAGCGGCGTGATAGAAGCTAGGGTAACTCAGTGAAGAAATGGAATGCCAGGCGGTCTGTGTGTGTGGTTGTCGTTTGCGTAGCAATGGACAACTTCACCTTACCTGCCGAAAATAAGTCTCGGTGTACAAGCAGATTTATATCTTTGCTTTAAATAAAAGGCAGAAGTTCAACTTCACTTAATCTATTTATTTCAGACTGCTTAACAAAAGAATAAAAAAAATATATACACAACAGTTATGTTATAATGCAACGTAAATATTAACCTATATTACAAATAAGCAATCAAAGAAAATCAAGCAAGAGATTATGTAATGCAAAAGCGGTGATCGGTTATATCAAGCACAGCTAAGTTACGGAAACTACTACCACGGTATTATTCTCAAATGTTTATTATCAGCATCTACAAAAGCAAGCAAGCGGTAATTCGAAATAAAGCACAGTTACGGCAGCTATTACTACTGGTATTTACAGCAAGCGGTTAATGACTCTAGTCACTAATGCTAAGACGGTATTAAGGCAGGCGGTCGGTGCAACAGGTATGGTCAGTGGTAAGCGGTATCGGAGTGCAAACGAAACACAAGTGCAGGTCAGTCCAGGGACAGACGGTATATATGATTGTCTAATCGCGAGGGCGCTATATATTTAGATTAGCTAGTAATGTCTCTTGTTAGGGCTTCCTGGCTACGTGTTGTGAACGAAACGGTTTGTATATTACAGCCCGGAGCACCTAGTGAGATTCTTTACAGAGATCGAGGTATAAAAACCTCACTGGTGTCACTTCGTGTGCACTCAATTAAATCCTTTTCAGAAATCGAGGTATAATGATTTTATCGGCGCTTTAATGCAACTAAGACTGATATGGGACTCTTTTCAGAGATCGAGGTATAAAAGTCCTATCTTTATGTCAATATCAAATAAATATAACAACCGATTCCCGATGCTTGTTTAACTATATAGCACAGCAGTTCAGTTTTACTAACTCGGGTCTGAATTGCAAAACTTTTCCTTAAACTTATCGAGCTAGAGATATGCGTAAATGACTGGAGATGTTCGAGGTTAACTTTCGGTAGCTAATGATAGCTAAGAGTAATAATTGGTTATCAACTCAACTGCAAGCTTATTTCCTGTACAAATTTAATTAAAATGAACACGAGTATCGGATGTTACGGTTTTTGCATTACCTCCCCAGGCACCGAGTGAGATTTTTTTTCAGAGATCGAGACATAAAAACCGCACCGGTTTCACTGCGCATGCACCTGATGAAATCCTTGTCAGAGATCGAGGTATAAAGATTTCACCGGCACTTTACTACAACTACGACTGAGATGGGACTCTTTTCAGAGATCGAGGTATAAAAGTCCTATCTTTCCGTCAATGAACAATGAAAAATGACAACCGAAAAATTTCGATGCTTGTCGCTGAATGGATAATCGAACTTTCCCGTATATCTCTGCCTTATTCAGAAAGCAGGCTCTTCGGACAACACAATATGGCAGTAAATTCAGGCACAAATGGTAAAATGGCGGAAATACAAATAAAACAGTAAAACGGGCAAAATTATTCTTACCACTACCTAGTTGCGGAGTGTACTGGAGATCAGATGCTGAATGCTGTTTACTAGAGCACTCACCGGAGTAGAAGTGATTCTTCCAAGCCGTGTCCGCTATTTTGCTCCCAACGGACTGCGCGGAAAGTCACGTGATTCTCTGTGCAAGAATCAAAAGTGTGGTTGCTGTAGAGGAGCAAAACTCTTTAAGTTAGCTTAGCGAAAAAACGTTAAAACAAATTCTCTACGTATTTATTATAAACAAAGTTTTATCAAATATACTAAGGCTGGGAATCGCTTCCTTATAATTTTTAAACTATATTTCCGCAAAGAAATAATTTAAACCGGCCAAGTACTAATATTTAAAAAATAAATCAATTAATAACTTATTCGGTAAATTATTAAACAAATAGAAACATATTTCTTTATCACGAATAAATGATTTCAACTTGCTTTGAAATGAAACTAAATCATATTAACCTACTTTCTTCTTGACTGACTACAAACACAATAAACGATTTATCATTAGAATCATAAACAACCTAAGATTATTCTGGAAAGAAACCGCTTTGAAACAATTATATTAGAGAAATAATTGTTATTTAAATACTGGACTTGTAAACTAAATTTAACTTTTGTTCAAAACGGTTTTAAACAAAATATTACCACAAGTTATCGTATACAGGGTGTACCAAAGTGACGAAAAACCTATTTGGTCTGGTTACCATCAAAAACTATTAACGAGAAAAAACACTTCGTTACATGACATATTGACATTTTTTAAAACTAAATTAGACATTTAAAATGTCAAACTGCCCAATTTACCCTAACCCCATTTTATGAGGTCAAATGTGTACAAAATTTCTGTTTCTATCAGCTTTGTTTAAGTACTTGGAAAATATATTTTATTGACGATATAATATACCAGATTTATAATCTTTCATCAAGAATATATTTTTTTGCAGTAAAAAAAATGAATTTATCTTTGTCTTTGGCCTTTAGAACATGTGTACCAAATTTGAAAGCTTTATCTCAAAAACTATGGCTGCTATCGCGATACTACAGACATGCAGATAGATATTTTCAAGTTCATCATAATTCATCGAGATTCGTCCAGAAATGCCATAAAAAAGTTGATTTTTTTTTCCCGAAATTGTATCTTTTTTTTTTTCATTCATTATGTATCTTCTGGTGGTACCACATTCACCAAATTTAATATGTCACTTAAAATGTTGTTGAATATCTTAGTTGTTAAATTTGGAAATTCTCCCATTAGTATTTTTTTTTTGAGTTGTCGCGGATACACAAATACACACATCCACATACACGAACCGACAGACATCATTCGGAAAATAGCCAGGAAGGTTCAAAATATATAAATCAATCAAAATCTCGAGGTCGAAAAAAAATTACGATTACTATACTTCCTTATATTAGGTATAAGAAAGGGGAAATAGGGGTTACTATTTGAAAAAAAAAAGTTTTTTGGGGAAAAGAAAAAAAAAAAATTTTTCAAAAAATTCCTTTATTAATGTGACCGGTTTCGTGAACAAGTAATTACTTCACATCATCAGACACAGGACAAATAGTAATTGTCGCCCAAAAGTCAGGGAAAAATTATTTTGAATTATTTGGATATTTTTAGAATGTCTCGGTAGTTGTGACGTATTTTTTGTATTAAAAAAAAAAAAATTGTTAATCAAATTATCCAACCTTTTTCCTATATAAATTTTTTTATCGCACCCATCTTGGCAAATATAATAAATTTCCCGAGGTGTGTATACATCCTGTAGACGATATTTATTAAGTCATTATTCAGTATTTTCCCCTATCCTACTTTACTGTTTAAATAATCCTATACTATCTTATATCCTACAGAAAATCTTACTTTAGAAACAATTAGACTTCTATAACTCGAACTATTATAACTCGAATTTCTATATTTCGAAATTTTCTGTAATCCGAATGTTTCTGTGCCCTTAATATATGCCTCTGTTTAGAAGTATTTTTTTTAACTCAGTTCGATGTTCGAGTAAGTGAAGTTCGACTACATATTAATTTTATTTTTCTACAACCGACTTAAAAGTTAACCGTTTTTGGTAAATTTTTTGAGTGGAAAATACATATTTACTGGTCTAATCCGGAAAGTGACATAAAGGATTAGAATAGTTATTTTTCTACTAGCGTGCGGAAGTTTACTTTTTCGCACGCATTATAATTTCGAAAGTTGCGGTTTTCCGCACCAGTGTGGAAAAGTAATTCTTTCCGCACTAGTGTGAAAAAAGTAATTTTTATATACATTTTCCGGCAAATTATAATTAAGTTTTGAAACCGTGTTAGTTAATATGCCAGTTTTTTTTATATTCAGCTATTTTATACAAATTTAATGAAATTAAAGCAGTTTTTGTTCTTTATTTACACGAACCCCTATAACTTTAAAAATCAAACAATTATGTAGCCATGACTATCAAACATTTTACTTTTCTTATTAATCATGTAGCCATGACTGTCTGATTTTGAACGTTTCTTACTTAGTCACATAACAATTAACAAACGTTAAGTCAAACAGCAGCATCTTTTTATTTATTTTATTTTATTCATACGCATTAACTAACGAGATCTATTTACAGGACAGGGAATAAATACAATAATAATTTCATTAAATGAAATACAATACAATTTGAGAATATAGATTGGTTAAATGACATGACATTAAGAATCTCATATAAGAAATATCACAAATATTACATTGAAAGATATCAATTACATTAAGCATAGTTTGGTAATTCGAGCACATTACAACTAAAGGTGAGAAACTGAGTACATTCGTTCTAGGCGTTGGTAAATAGAATAAAGAAGTGTTGCGTGTGAAAATGGATGGTACGTGAAAATTGATTATACTGAGAATTTCAGGGCAATCAATTTTATTACAAAGAATTTTATGTAAAAAAAGTACTGAATGGTAATTACGGTCAGTACATAAATCATTAAGGTGAAATCGCCGAAGCAAACCATCATGAGAGCAGTGGCGGCTGCTCCTAAGGAGCACGTGCCCCCCAAAGCAAATTCAGCTTAGCTAGTTAATTAGTCAATTTCTAATTTCTATTTATTTTTATCCATTTTAACATTTTTATCAACATAATAAACCCCAAAACTAATTTCCGACGATATCGCTGCGTTACAACTTGAGTTTGCCAATATCTACTTCCCAAAGGGCACAAGATGAGTTGTGTACGGAGATCGCGTCATGTTTCTGCATCAGGCTAGATTTTGTTTACGGCATTGCTATGGCAACGACCCCCCTTATGCTCTAATGCGGGCACAGTTCACTTGTGTACACCCATAGACTACATAGACCAGTGTTGTTCTTGTCATTACTTTAGTAATAGATCTATTACTATTTAAGTTAATTTATTACTTCATTACTTTCTGTCCTAAATCTATTACTATTTACCGTTGACTGAAAAAGTGGTTAACTTTTCAATCAATGCTATTTAAATTTTATATCTGTGTTTACAGTACAGACATCTTTAATCTAACACTAACATATTATAGTTTCTAGAAAACAGGAACTTAATTTAGTTTGCACATAAAATATTATTTTAAGCTAATACTTCGCCTATCCAACGGTAGATGGCACCTTAAATTTTCTGAACCCTGTGTAATGTACGGAAACGCCGAAAACCTACAACCAACCTACCTTATCGGCTTATCGACCGAATATTGACGTTCCATTAATATATTGTAAAACTTATTTTTCTGCTAAATGTTTTGATTTTTAATGAACGTTTTTTTTTATATTAGTCGACTATGTACCAATATTAACATTCATATTTAAACTAAATTACATTATTTATATGATAAACACTAAATTGTTTTATATACCTTCTTTATACTGCTCAATACAGGTTAAAATTTCCCGCCATTTCAAAGAAGAGAAGATGATCATTGGCATTGGTTTGATCAAATCCCTCTGTGTGGGCCTTCAGCTAGTCTTCCAAGTTTGTACTTGGCCGCCGTGACATATTTTTGTGAGGAACCTAATGAAAGTTAGTTTGGGGGTTTATCCTTAGATTCCGGAAATTTCAAACAGGAAGTTTTAAATTTGGATGGATGGTATCCGATAGATGGCAACTCAATCGGTCATTGGTTAACTAAGTAGATTTTGATAAATATGCCTATACACCTATTGTTTGATATTGCTATGAGTTTGTAGATGGCACTGTTGCCTAATACACGTCAGAATATTAAATATCCTTAATTTTAACCTAAGTTTTTTATTTTATTAAAGTGTTAGTGTGTGTAACTAAATAAACCAACAATGAGCGAGTTTTTTTCATAAAAATAAAATTTATTACTATTTATTAGAAATTTGTTACTATTTTCGGACGCCATCTATTACCAAATTTATTAACACGAGCGCAACACTGACATAGACTTGTTGCAAGGAACCAAGGCATGAAGCCACCGCGGAGCCTGGCCGGTGCCTAGCAGTCGCATGGCGATCAGTATGATTTATGCAATCGAGCTGTAAAGATCTATTGTTAATGAGATATTTGTATGTAATAAAGGGTAAATGTGTTGTTGAAGTGTGTCCTAACCGAAGTGACACCGGTACCAGTGTAAATGAAACTTTTTCCTTTTTTCAGTAAGTAGTAATTACGAGTAATTTGTTATTTAATTTAAATTGTAAGCAATCTGCCTACGCCATGTGTACCTGCGCTCCAGCATGTTTGCAGGACTGGAGTAGTAAATTGTGTCAAATTATTTAGTTTACAACTCGGTTGTTTACAAACATAAAACTAAGTCGACATTTGTATAAAATGGTATTTTAATGCCATTTTTTTTACCTATACGAATTTTATTATATTTATTTTTATGCATGTTATTATAATACATTTGATTTTAAAAAATACCTCGAATATTTTCATACGGATTTTATTATATTTATTTTACTACATAATAAAAATTAAAATACTTACTTAATATTTTATTAGGAAGAATATTTAATCTTATGTGTAAAGTAACTTATTTTAAATAGTCTCTTTTTTTCTGTAATATCAGACAGCATGGGGGATGGAATAATAATCCAACTAGCCGCCAATTTAAATCTGCATATAAAAAATTGTTGATTCATATGCAAATTAAAGAAACATTCTCTGGAAATTGCATTCCTTTGGAAAATATTTCTATTTTAAATTGTAGTTCTGCAATAGACAAAATAAATTTAACTTGCAATAAATTTAGAGCCCATGATATATCTGAAACTGAATATAACTTTAATTTTTCTTTGGAGTTGTCGGAGTACAACGAATATATTATGGTGTATAGTGGCTTTGTGGTAAAATCAATTTTAAAATCGTTAAAATGTGAAGAATGTATAAACGCTTTATTTTCAATAAACAGGGAAAATTTCCATGAACTAATATTTGTAAAAGACCGCGGTGGTCTTATTTATCCGTCATCTGATGTCATACAAATATGTAAGGAAACAGAAAAACATTTAAGACATTTTAAAACTGAAAAAAATATTCAAATAGATTTGAAGCTAAAAATTAAAATTATGTGTAGTGTTTTAAAAAAGTTTCAAAATTCAAATATTTTTAATGATTTAGAAATTCACCAATTGGATAATTTCCCGAGTAATTTCCCTAATAATACCAATCATATTATTGAAATTATAAGGGCAATTTCAGAAACTTACATTAAAATTAGAGGTCATCATTTTACAAAAATGTTTCATAACTGTTTATGTACTAGATCTTAAAGTGGGAGGACACCTTTGCAAATTTTTGCTTATTTCTTAAGCAGCACACGATTTTGAGAACAAAGAATATTGTGAATGGTTCTCTGGTAAGTTAATTTTAATATACAATTTCAAAATGTCAAATGTGTGCCCCCCTATAAAATTAACCACGAGCCGCCACTGCATGAGAGGTCTCTATATCAGGATATACTCCATCATGTCTATAAGCTAAATACTTTAGGAACTTGCGTTGAATATTTTCAATATTATTAACATGAATATCATATCCAGGATGTCATATAATAGCAGAATATTCTAATTTTGAGCGTACAAATGCATTAAAGAGGATATATAAAGTGGTATAATCTTTAAAATCTTTTGTGTTTCTGAGAAGGAAACCCAAATTTTTATAAGCCGCACTAATAACGGAGGAAATATGATCAACAGAAGTTAACTTACAATCAAAAATTACATTACTATCTTTTAACTGATTACATCTTTTCACGACCTGATCATTAAGTAGATAATTGTTAATTATCGGGGTATTTTTTTTTAATATAAGACATAATATAGCATTTTCCAACATTCAACAGCAATTTGTTTTTCACACCACCATTCAAGTGTAAGCAAATGATTTTGTAAGCAGATACAATTATTTATTGTTTTTATGGATCTATATATTTTTAAATCGTCTGCATACAAGAGAGACATGCATTGGAAGTTAGACACGATATCGTTTATAAACATTATGAATAATAAGGGTCCAAGGTTGAAACTCTGGGGAACACCAGATGTAGTTAATTACTTGTAACCATTGTATACCGCATACTGTTTTCTATTGTGCAAATACGAAGAAAAAAACATAATGAGAGAATCAACAAAACTGAATAAACTTAGTTTGCTAAGTAGTATGCCATGGTCTAGATGGTCAAAGGCTTTCGAGAAGTCTGTATAAACGACATCGATCTGGCCTCCAGTTTCAATGCCTTCTGCTAGATGTTCTGTAATGCAGAATGAGTTGCTGGTGGTGGATCTACCAGCCATAAATCCATGTTAATTAGGTAAATGAGAGGCTTGACATGAGTAAAAATAATATCATATAATACAATTACAAAAGCTTTACAGAAATTGTTCAATATCACTATAGGCCTATAATTTTCTCTTACATTTCTGTTATTTGAAAATAGGACATATTCTTGATTCTTTCCATATGTCAGGAAATGTTTTAGAGCGTAACGACAGGTTAAAAATAACTGTTAACGGGATTGAGAGTATCATCATAACCAGCAGTACATTTGGGCTTTTAAGACATCATCTTCAGAAATTTCCTTTACTAGCAAATGAGGAATATCATTACAATTATTATCTAATGGCGTATCTGTATTTGAACGTGTAGTATAAGATGTTTCGAAATATTCAGTAAATTTGTTAATAATTATGGTAGGATCATCAAAGTACTCATTCTTATATCTCATGTTATTGGGAATACTAGATGAGTTTTTTTTTCTCGTGAATATAAGACCAAAAACGGTTGGAATTAGATTTCATTCTTTGATTTTCTATGTCACTAATATACTTTTTATATGCTAAGTATATCTAATTTCAGTTTTGCTCTAATGGACGTATATTCATCATGGACGTTCTGGTTTTTACCGTTTTTGTATTTCCTCCGCAGTAATTACTTATTATTTTATGTCCCATGTAATATTTATTGTTAAGTGATGCCTAGTTTTTTTAATTTTAAAAACGTAATTCAAATAGATAATTCTGACTAAGACCTACCAGGACATATTTTGGAAAAAGCAAAGATCGCAAATTTTGGTTTATGGCCTGCCAAATCTAGACACAGATATGAGGAGCACGCGGTGTTTACCAACTGGTGCTAAGAAAAGGGTGTAAAAAAGTATGAAAGAACAAGTCTTTTTAAACTATTCAACAAATAATATTAGATGATATATGTTTCCTTTTCATTAGAATAAATATTCATGTTATTTATTTTTTATTTTCATCACGCTCGTAGAAAAAATGTTATTCATAACACATGCGGAAACTGTCTTTTCCGCACTCGACTGCTTGACCGAACTCCCCTCGCGTCGTTCGGTCAACGGCAGTAGCGTGCGGAAAAGTACCACTTTCCGCACTTGTTAGAAAAATAATTATTTCATAACAAATGCGAAAGTTGGCGTTTCCGAATAGAATGCAGGGTACTTGTATGAATTTCAGAATCGCTCTTTCCGCACTTGTTATGAACAACTATTTTCCTATAAATGTTAGGCATCGTTCTATATTTTGTTTCACGTCATTTTAGTGACAGTTTTTTTTTAACTTGAATGTGCATTACATAGACTAGAGTCTGTTTTTGAGTTAATTTGTTTATAGTGCGTTTTTAAAGTAAGAATCTAGTTAGAATGGTTACTATGGCACAAACGCGTCAAACATCAAACACATCAGTGTTTATAATAACAAAAATTACATATGAGAACTACCTGTACTTTTGTTTTTCACATTCCAGCACTAAGTAAAAATTACCTTAATTGTAATCAATTGAAATATACATTTGTTACATTTCAGCAATGTTTCAATAAAACTGAAACATTTCTGAAATATTTCAAGATGTCTTTAATTGATAATTATTGAAACATACTTTTGATATAATTCAGAAATATTTAAAATAATTATTAATAACAATTAAAACATGCTTCTATTATATTTCAGAAATGTTTCTAATGGAAAATAATTGAACTATATTTATGATATATTAAAAAAAATTACGTTAAAGGATTTTAGAGGAATATGTTTTTTACTAGGGCTGGGATAAATCGAATGAAAAATAATCGATCATTCGATTATTGAAATATCTCGAGATATCTCGAATATCCTTGTCATGAGAAATCAAATGATTTAGTTCTCGAAGAGCCGTTGACTGCCGATTGAATAATCCGTCATTCGTTTCAGCAACTCATCATTCAAATTTCAAATACGTAATTCAAGCGATGAGATACGATGCGAGCACTAGTGCACTTGAATTCATGTTAAAATTGTTGTTTAGTTATTTACCGTCGGCGACGTTTTGGTTGTTCTGATCTGCGGAACGTAGATGGCTATTGGCTGATGCCATTCGGAGTTGGATTGTCGTGAGTACAGGACCGGATTGACTTTCGTTAAAATTTATAATTCAGAATTGTATAGAAACAATAGCCAACTGCCAGCCAAATTGATTATTTATAATTATGAATAATTATGACTAGAGTTCCAGAATGTCGCCGAGCCAAGCCATCGATGTCGATTTCTCCATATCTCGAGCTCTAACCATAATTTGAATGATCATTCGATTATTAACAGGTTGACTGCCGACCATATTTTTGAGGCACTCTCGGACGCCGTTAAGTTTTATTTGTTTTGTTGCCTTTAGTTATGCCATAAATCATGTAAATTATAGTTTTATTATCATTTTCTTTTTTTTTTTTTTGTCTCAAATTAGCGAAAAAAAATTATACTCCGATCGGAGTTGCCGGCGTCAGGCATTAATATTTTCACGGGATGCCGAACACTCCGATCGGAGACGCTATACATTTTACTCCGATCGGAGTAGCGGGCGTTGCCGATTGATGCCGGTACACTCCGATCGGAGTAGTCGGCAGTCAACCTGTTAAAGGTATTTGAATAGCCGTTATTCGATTATTGAAATCATTTGATTAAGCCCAGTACTAATTATTACGGCCCATATTATCAACATTTTAAAAGAGACCTTTAACTTAAAAGGAATTTTAGTGACAAGAAAATGTATTACAAACAAAATATAAATATAAGATAGCAATTCTATAATTTAAATAGTAATTAGGTTTAATAGCTATCGTATTTATATCTCGATATATATATGCTGGAATTGCTGGTAATACATTTTCTTGTCACTAAAACTCCCTTTAAGTTAAAGATTCTTTAAAATGTTGATAATATTGGGGGTTAGTAATTTTACTATTATTTTATTTCATGTACCTCTATTTGTGTTATCTTGGATAAATATTATTTTGCATATTCGTCTAGTCCGTGTTATTTTCAAGTCAATTGCAGCAATCCACCACTACTAGATGGGTTTTCTTTCAAATCACCGACTTATGTTAGTCCCATATTCATTAGTAGTGTTATTTTATTTCCTTAATTTATTTTAAGCGATTTTAGAGGAATAGGACTTATTTTTTATTTCACAAATATTTCAATAATTATGAAACATTTAGGAAACATTTCAATTATTAATTGACAACAAATATTATTTAATATTCTTCGCTACACTATATTTAAACTGCAATGTAACCTGAATGGCACACGCATGTTCCTAAGGAGAGTATGTTAAATATTAACAATTTATACATATGTTTGAAACGTCTCCATTGAACTGAGGGTAGACATCTCTAGTTTCATACATGTTTCTGAAATATTTATGCAACTTTTAGTGCAATATATCAGATATTAAAGAGTATGTTTCTGAAACATTTCAGGTACAAAATTTTTTTTACCGAGTGCGGGAATTGGCCACTTCCCGCACTCAAATTGCGTGCGGGAATGTTATATTCCTAAACATTTGTATTCCTTATGTCACTTTTGGTTAATAACAATAGGTAGGTATCTGAATTAAGTTCTCTAGACAACAGCGCCTAACATCTGTCAGTTGATTTTATGTGTGTAATTGCCATAAAAAATATGTTATTGATGATAGTAAAGAAATTACATTACTTTTCGAAAATTCACATATTTAGATTTTGTTTCGAAAACATAAATGGGTACTCTTGGTAAGGTTGTACATTAGAGAACGTGCAATTTTTTATTCTTTTTCCCATTTTTACCCGTTGGACATGAATTTCGAGTAAAAAAATTCCCGCTCGGTTATATTTTTCGAGCTATTGGAGAGCAAAGTGCCAAAATGTCGCATTTTCCCACTGTCAATTGCAGTATTTATTCACAAATTGTTTGGTTTATTATTACTATCAATAGAGATTCTTTGAATGGTTTTAAATATTGCAACTCATTCCCTTTAATAATATTTAGTTACTACATTCGTTAAAAAATGCACCAAAATATAATATAATATTCGAAGAGTAACAGCTGAACCTAGGGATTTTTTACCTTCATGTTGGTAGCTTGGGCAAAGAATGAGTATTCTTGTTGTGGGTATGGATCGTAAAAGCAGCATGTTTCTTCTTTTACATAAAAAAAAACAGATCACATACTGCTTTTACGGCCCTCATCCTCGTAGCATATGGGCGGTAATTATTATTTCAATAAAATTTGATTATCTAGTTAGCACTGTTATATTGCCAATTGTCCAAAGTTGCTACAAATCAATCAACAGTTTCATATTTCATAGTTTGCTCGTTTGTTCAAATGAACAGATATTTATGTAAAGTTAAGTTATATTTTGGTGCATTTTTCAACGAATGTAGCAAATATTATTAATGTAAATGTATTGGAATATTTAAAAGTATTCAAAGAATCCCTATGGTCTTAATAAACTAAAAAAAATGTTAATAATTATTGCAATAGGCAGTGACAAAATGTAATATTTTAAGCCTCTATATCTCGAAAAGTATAGCTTCGCGTGGAAATTCCTGTTCAACAGGCAAAAATGAGTATGTTAAGAATTTTTTCTTTAAAAAATCGGACGTTTCTAATACACATTAGTAGAAACAGTATTGAAAATTTGCTATATTACAATACTGTTTCGATTCATGGAAATTACCATAAAAAAATAGATATTTTCAAAATATCTAACTTTTTTCCATTACACACTATTTCTGGCATTTCATATTAGGTATTTTTCAATATTTGCGTCCACCCTTAGGAAGCTCCTGGATACGCTCTTGCTTGTTACTTAAATAATTAATAGTGCATTATTATATAAAATTGATTTTAGGTACCTAACTTTTTATTTTATTTTTATTAGGTGATGCAAGAGGTATGAGTAACAGAAATTGTTTATACAATCAAATATTTGTTGGTTTTCTCGGAAGTGAATCATGTAATAAGGGTACGAAACTTTATTGTAGCTGTAGTGATATTTCCATCGACTCCATTGAAGGTAAACAAATTATTAATAGCAGTTTTACAATATTTTAATCCATGTTTATTCAGTTACTTATTATATTGCGACTTTCGTTCTTGACAAGTCCCGACAATTATTTATGAAAAGTGAGATACCAACACGGTGGTATCTCATTTTTCATCATCAAGCTCTAACCTCATGATCATATATTCAATCAATTTTATCCAAAATTTGTAAACTTCTGTTGTGTCAGATTAAAATAGAAATGTTCTTTCCAAAAATATAAAGCCTTTATTATGTTTAAAAAGAAACTGGACAAAATTGGAATGAACAGAAATTCAGCATAAAAAATGTACTGATAACAAAATTTTTTGAAAACTGTGTATTTTAATAAAACAGTCGCAAAATAAAATTATCATATAATTTTTCCAACATCTTAGTTATTCATTGTAGGATTTTTACCATATTTGTAATGTTTGTATTCACTGCATTGTCTGATCAATACTATCATCATTGCATACCGTTCTTTAGAAAAAATAATGTCTATTTAAAAGAACTAATCCGTTTCTTTTAATAATAGTGGATGTTTTATTGCAATTCTTTGTTCATAATGATTTATTATTACCATAATTATATCAAATTTTAATATTTTGGTCTTAGACCCCCATTTTTTTTATATTTTTGAGATACAGAAATTTTTGGTATATAGAATATTTTTTATAATATGTTCAAACTTAAGAAATTTATAAAATGTAACAGATTTAATTATAAACGATATTTAAATGAGAATAAGGTGTCACAACGCCAACAAAATTCCTTTCTGAATTCATTACTAAATTTTGTTTATCTATATCGGCAACAACTCCACATTGATCAAGAGATAAATTGAACAAAAATAAATAAAAATGATTTAATTTTTCATGGCATTACAAATTATACAGATGTCGAGGACAAAATTATTCATGTCCTATCAAATATATTCGATGTCACTGTAAACAACGATCAACGTTAATATTTTTAACACCAAACCAATTCCAAAAATGTTTTAATAATATTTAAAAACTATGAAAGAAAATTTCATATAAATCACAATTTATAGAAATTTGCCGTTCTCGTAAATTTTTCCAATAAAATGATGGCAAAACGTCAAATCATTTTTAATTCAGGCACAGGAAGAAGGATTTTTTTCATTGTGACAAACTCGTGATAGATAAAAAAAATATCACCTAGTACATATCATCTAATACATAGAAGAAAAGAAACCCAACATGAATAATTAATCATTTCAAAAGTCAGTTTCAAATGAAAATGTTCAGAAAAGGAATACTGGGTACCATTCCAAAAGTACAAGAGAGTCGTACAATAAGTGTAACAACACGAAACAAATCAAATAGATACAACAAAAAAATAACAACTCATCTTTCATTAAAATATTCAATGCACGTGGAATAAATTTAGTAAAATAGAAATTTTGCATGATTATTATTTAGAAAAATGGAAACAGATGTAATACTAATTACCGTGGTCGCACCTTCGTAGTTTTATCTGCAAAACAAAAGTGTTTTTCCTCGTACCTTTTTCGGGTAGGTATTAAGCCAATGGTCATTTGAGGAGATAAATTAGTCATATAACATAATGAAAACTATTTCTAGAAAAAATTAATTAATTATTTGGACATTATTAACAATAAACTACCTGTAGGTAGTTTCTTGTTTCAATGTTATCAGATTAGGTTTGAAAGGATGCTCATGTATTGATAACATAAACTACCTATAGGTAGTTTATTGATACTCCTATCATTGTATTAAAAGAAAACATTGATTTAATAAAAAAAAACCTTATATGAGATGGGGCATAGGAACTTGACGATTTTTAAATCTCATATACCACCGACTGCCACAGTTACCGTTGTAGAGAGGGGCGGAGGGAATATCTTACCTGATGCCATTTCAGCACAGAACAGAACATTTCAGTAGCTATGGAGTAGTGGACCGGGCAGCATTGTGCGTTCGTGAATGAAACATTTTTTAAAAATGGTGATTCAGTTACTGAAGCACAGCGACTATTTCGCCGACGTTTTAGTATTACTCGTTATGGCTCAGTTCCTAACCGTATCACCATAAAGCTAAAGATTCAGAATTTTCTGCAGAGTGGTTCTGCATTAAAAAAAAGCCACCAGGTCACGTTCGTACAGTATGAACTCCTGAGAACATCGATATGAGAGGAGCTGTCCAACAAAGTCCACACTGCTCAGTGCCTCAGAAATTTCTGCGAGAAGTCTTTGTAAAATTTTGACTAGCGTCTGGAGACAGGTCCTATAACTCCCGCCCTACAATTCATATGCGATAATACGACTTCGTGCATACATACTGTGTTATATATGAGTATAACAAAGAGTGTGCTTTTTTACCCTTTTATTACGATATAAAGAATAAAGATAGATAATACTACCTAATACAAGAGAGGTCAAAAATTACTTAATAATTTGGAAATGTATTTATTTAACAGTAGCATACAAAATCTACTAAACCTCCTTAGTTAAATTAAATGATATACATTTTGATGTAGAGCTGATGTAATATTATAATAAATAATTATTTTTATCTTTCCTGAAAATAACGATACAAGCGACAACGCAGATTCGGCAGCCATAGAACAAACACGCATGGGAATACCATCTACGAACATTGGCTCGTCGGAGGACGTCGATGGAATCAGTATATCGCTGTATTAGAAATGTTAGACCTCAGTCCTATTGACGGTTTTTGTGCCTACCCATTACCCACCTCATCACGCACTCAGGTTGGCATGGTGTGAATTGGCAAAAATGCGCCGCAGGACAATAGGCGTACGCATCATATTAAGTGTAATAAAAGGAATTAACTATAACTAGCTTGGTTATCACAAACTGGAAAAGATCTGTAAAAACTTTGCAGCATCATGTATGTTTATACCGCTGTCTCCGAAAGTAATGTTCGATGTGGTGAAAAGATATGCTTATATTTTGAGAACGACCATTCGACATCTAGTGATGTAATATGAGCATACTTCAATAGTCTTTGAACTCACGGATCTGCAGATGCACCGGTAGCATCACAAATTTGTCTTAATCTGGTAAAACCGGTGTCTTGCTTTAACACACGTGCGAACTTTTCTCCAACGGGCTCATTTTTTGCGTCACCTATAGAGTGTAGCAGTCGATTTACTTGGTCCACTATTTGCAGCGACTCCGCTAACGACAACGCACTGTTTTGTAAGTTTTGTATGGCGTCATGTAATCCTTTATAGTTTTTGTGAATAGTTTTTAAAGCTGTTTCCAGCTGTGATGGTGTGGGAATACCGGAACACTTGTTATGAAATGCGTGAAGATGTTTAGGAGATTTAAGAAACACTTTTTTTGTACTTGCTATTAATGCATCATCTACCTCTGGAAAACCTTGTCGAATAGTTTCTGCCACAAGGTGTAAGGCATGCACTTTACACGTAACATGTACCAACCTAGCACCGTGTTCTTGAAGAGAACGGCCTACCAAACGCATTGTCGCGGTACCATCGGTCACAAACATCAACACTTGACTTTTTGACAGGTCAAATTTTTCTAACGTCTTCAGCACCACCCGCGTAATTGTTTGGCTAGTACACTCAGTCTTTTGCTAGCTAGTAACAGTGGAAATGTCGGTTTAAGAGGGTGCGGTATACGTACTCTGCCGTGTTAATTGAAAAGGGCGTATCTGCAAATAGCTCGATTTGAGATAATTTCGTTTTTGTATTTATTACTAAGCCATCCGTGGTTACTTTTTCCAAAATTATTTGTATTTTACAACTATAATACTTGCAGCTACAACTTGTGTGAGTAACGAAAATGTAGCTTAAACTGTCAACTATTAAAGGTATTCATAAACACCTCATCAGAAAATTACCAAAATTGCAGATACGCCCTTTTCAATTAACACGGCAGTACTGTAACATTTAAAATATAATTTGTTTTACAACACATAACCACAGCCGTGTATTTTTTAGTACATATTTGATCTTATTTACGATGTCTTCGCTTACACTTGGTACATAGTTACGCAACGTTGTACGACTTGGTAACGTCACCTTGGGATTGTATTTATTCCAGAACTACTGAAATGGCTATTTTCGAGTATGGGCAGCGAATTAAATATCTTGAAACTCGAACTTGGTTTTTAAAAAATTTTATTTTATTATAAAAAACACAAGTTAAAGTAAACACAAATAAACTGAAGTAATTCGTTAAGCGACAGGAGAGGAATGATAGTAACTGAGTCTTAATTTGGAATACAGTGGTATATATAGTTACAATTTGACTAGCACAGCAAGTGCTGATATAAACAATAGCCATTCATTACAATGATATTACTCCTCCCTTCTTAAATCGGAAATAAGGGTGGAATCCTTGTTGACGCCGGATCTGGGGTCGTTTCCTCTACCATACTTCCAGTAGGGTTGATGCACTTGAATATGGTACTTCTGTATTGAAATATAAAGTATCCTATAATCATAACAACAATTAAGAAAACAATAATTATCATAATAATATTTAGGCTAGATTCGTTTTCTTCATGTTTTAGTGGTCTAATTTTCATTTTATTATAAGTTGTTTGAATTTTAGAAATTTCATCCAAGTTAATTTCTTGTAGGTGTAGTCTTTCTGTCTGTTTGTGTGATGAATTAGAAATTTGAATTTTTGGTATTCTAAACTGTTCATGGGATGTCCAAGTTTTGTAATTCCCATATTTCTCACCATAAATAATAACTGAGCAATTTTCAGGAATTGTTATTAAGGTTGATTGATATATACTCAAAAATCCATTTTGTTTACAGAATTTTTGGATAGTAGTTTTATTAGTAGGTATAACAATAAGGTGTCCTGGATTAATTATTTCAATGATAGAGTTGTGTAAAAAGACTGTAGATGGTTCACATTTATTATTTTGATTTCTTAAGATTTTTGTAATGCAGTTTTCTGGTTTTTCAATCAAGTTATCCGGGTGGCAGATATGTTTGTCTTCTATTTCAGGACATTCGTCGTTCATGAAATATTCTTTCAGAGGACTGATTAATAGGAAAGGTTTTTTTAATATTATAATTTGGTTGTCTTTAGGGATAGGGAAAAGTTTAAAATAATCATATTTTTCTTTTTCTACCAATGGAAAACAGATTGCTATTATAATTTTACCTTCTTTATAGAATAACTGTGTACTAGCAATTTTGTAATAAGATTGCATATTATTAAAATTTGGCAAATCTTTCTGAATATCTTTTATTAATATTTTTAGATTATCCATCGGTATTATAGATGGGTGTAAAATATTTAACTGTGCAAACATAATTGCGTTTTCTAAGTTATCTAAGATTTCATTTACTGTATGACAAGTTAAAGCTATTAAATTGATCGAACTAAATAGCTCCCAAATTTCGTTAATACTTTGAAGTTTATTTATTTTATTTATCAGTTCATTAACCTTATTTTCAATCGAATGCTGATTGTTAGTTAGCCCATATAAAGTTTCATTGTATTTTGAGAATATGTTTTTTGTTAAGTCAACGTTTTTTATCACGTCTTCCTGTAATCGATTTTGATTATTTTCTAAAGTCTCAAGAGTTTTATAGATTTTTTCTCCGTCTGAGGAATCTAAGGTTCCAAATAACCATTTCTCTGCATTGCCTATAATATTGATTAAGCCACGTTTTTGTCTAAAGTGTGGTTGAATGTTATTCAGTTTTTGTTTTATGTTATACATTTCCAACTTTATATGATTAAATAGTTTTAATCCAATGTCAGTTTTGTAATAATCAATATAAAAAGATATATCGTCTAATTTAGGTTTTAATATTAAGTCTTATATACCCTATTAAATCATAATTCTCGAATATCTCGTTTAAAACTTATCCGATTTGAGTGCGATTTTTACAAGATTTTTCAAAAATATGTATAAAATGTCGGAATGTAATTTTTTTTTTTTAGAGTCGTCAAAAAAATTTTCGCATGCATTTTAAATATTTTGTATCCAAATTTTTTAACATTCCAACATTAGTCACTGTTTGTAACGTTTATATTTATGTGACCCAACTCTTGGATTAGTTGAAAGTAAATTTATTAGAAAACTAAAAACTGCATATCTGTATTCCGATAATAGCTGCCATCTCGCATGATATTTCGGAAACACGGATGCACTTGCATACACTGGACTCGTTTACGGGAGGGGGAATCGGGCACTTAGGAACCACGTTGCGATTGCGTAAACAACAGTGGCGTGTGTATTCTAGAGATATCTCAAATTTACTTATTTGTTATAAAGTGGGTACACTTGATTTCGATAAAAACTGGTACACTTTCTTTTAGCTATGTAAGTCATTCGTTCTTTGATTGATATTAATAATCTTACAAATGTCACTTTGACGTTAATCAGTGGGGTCATTATTAAAAATGGTTCGACACCTAACAGATATTCAAAAATTTCGAATTGTTTCTAAAATTGAAGATGGTTGGTCCATAAGAAGACTTGCTGCTGAATACAATGTGAGTAAAACCACGATAATGAGTGTTAAAAAACAATGGGAAACCAACCAAACGGTATCTCGTAAAGTTGGTTCCGGTAGGCCCAGAAAGAGCAATAATCAAGAAGATGAAAATCTTATAAATTACCTAATAGAAAACCCTTTTCAGATTGCAGTAAATGCAATTTCAGAGACAAATTTCCCTGCTTCGGTATCTACTGCTTGCAGAAGAATAAAACTACAAAGCGACTTGAAGAGTTGTTCAGCGGCTAAAAAAATACAAACTTTCAGAAGAAAAGAAGCAGGGTAGGATTATTTTTGTACTCAACTATATAATCAATGATGAAAACTTCTGGGGACAAGTTGCCTTTTCTGACGAAAAGGTTTTTAAATCCTGTAACGATGGACATGTTCGCGTATATAGGCCTCCTTCCACTAGATACGACGAAAAATATACTTTCGATCCACAAATATTAGGAAGGTTTTCAGTCAATGTCTGGGCTTGCATGAGCCTAAAAGGATTAGGTGTGTGTTGGAGCAGTGGTGGTCATCTCAATTCCATTAAATATATTGAAATATTAGACAATATTATGTTGCCGTCAGTAATAGAGAATAATTTTATTTTCCAACAAGACAACTGCTCCATACATACGGCCCATCGTGTCAGGCAATGGTTTCTTAATAAAAACATAGAGTTGTTACCGTGGCCATCTAAGAGTCCGGATTTAAATCCAATTGAAAATGTATGGGGACTAATGGTGAAACATATAAGAAAATTAAATAACCATCCAAATAATGCCCAAGAATTGGAAGGGATAATTGAAGACGCTTGGGAGAACTTGTCGCAAGAAGTTGACCTTGCAAGAAATCTGATTTTGTCCATGCCTGCAAGATTTCAAGCAGTATTAGACGCTAATGGAGCAATGACAAAATATTAGTTAATTCTGTATTACGTGACTGAAGTTCATTTATTTTATTTTTTTATTGTATTTTTATGTTCAGTTTGCATTGTTTACATTTTTTTTAATCTCAAGTGGTATTTTTGTGTTCTTATTTTAAAAATAGAATTATCATTATTCAGTTAGTATTTTAATTACAACCATTAGTAGAATTATCCGTAACAAATATTATTTTTTTAAACAATAATATGGCAGGCTTGATTATGTTTTGAAAAAGTTATTTTCTAATTATTTTTTAAAATTCCATTTGAATAAAATAAAAGAGAAAGGTTTAATAAGTTTAAAAACACAAAGAAAACCGATCTCCTCCAAAAAACCCAGGTCCTGGGTAAATCACTTCTTCTCCACCCCCCTCTCGACATGCCTGGCCAGCTCTATTTACAGACATATGCACACAACTAAACTATTAAGATTTTCGATTACAAGAGTTGTACCACGAACATTAGCCCAAAAGAGAAAATATAAAAAGTAAGTACTAGTGAAAATTGAATTTTTTCGTAAATTAATAAAAGTAATAATTTTCTTTTTATTTCTGGTAATTTCTGTAGAGAGACTAATATAAATGAAAGTTTTCCCATTTTGCCGTCTCTAAATATTGATATGGAGAATGAAAGGCTCAATGAAAGGTGAATATGATAATTTTTATTTTTGATTTATTTTAAGCGCAGTAACCTCATATACAGGGTGATCATTTTAAGTGCACCTTACTCGATTATTCTGCTGTATTTTTAACCTAGGAAAAAGCTTCAAAAATTATACTTACGTGCTTTTTTCTAAGAAATCCGAAAATTAGAAACAATTGAATGTCAAATAAAAAGAAGACGCCGAAAAACTGAAAAATAAAAAAATTACACCCCGCATTAATATGCGGAAATGGACATATGACATTCCGAATACTGATTAAATATGCGCGTCACATACATATCTTTTACTTCCGGTTTGACCAGAAATTGTCTTAATTTTTTTTATTCTAAATGATATATCCTGTATATTCAGCTCAATTTAAGAAATTTCTTTCTGAATTCAGCAATATATGTAACATCATCATAATCTTTCATATTTGATAAAAATATTGGAGTTTAAATTTAAAATAACACAAATATATTTTTCATATTATTTCATCGCCTTTTCCATTCTGAGTTGAATGATATGACACACATTGATACTTCCATTTTATAGGAAAAATTTTTAAAATAATACTATGCATTAATAAGAAACGATAAAATGGAAATTTTTTTTAGAGATTAACGATTTAATTGTTTTGTTGTTTAGTTCTTTAGCTATTTTTAAACAAAGTAAATAAAATAATTTCGGGTTTTTTTTATTGTTTTTACATATTAATTGCAGGACAAGGACGCATGAAGGGTAAGGTTAGCTACTGCTTAGCTTATAAGCTTGACGCAATACAACTTTTTCATCGGTTTATGTCGTACGAAACCTCTAGTACTCCGCCTCTGATAATTCACATCTCCCGATCTGAAATGTTCCACTATGCCGTTCTGTAACTAGAACATCGGCCACCTTCGACATTCGCCGTGATAATTTCGGTTTGGCTGTATGTATGCACCGTGGCCTGCGCGGGGTGTGGTAAAATCGAGACTATATTTCACTTGCATCTGATATAGACTCTT